>CM035170.1:71831136-71995259 GCA_020205615.1 Panax quinquefolius | reverse complement strand
TGCATGGAATGAAGAAGGAGAGTTCAAACTTTGAGGCAATGAGTTCATCAATGCAACCGAAATTAAAGCTTTGAGTTTCCAGCTTGCCAAATACATAACAACCACTTTATGCCCAATTTCGACCTTGATCCAGCTAGAATCTTTCAATCCTTAAAGAATAAAAGTTGTAGAGCTATTCGTTCGCTTTCCGAAGCCTCTTGAATCACCTTAATCGAAGTTCGAACGAGAAATTTATGACATTTTACCAAAGGACGTTGCAGCAGGAAACTTGAACTTGTCCCGGTGGATTTTCAAGGCATAAAAGTCTGCCCCGGCGGGCTTGCCTCTACCCAAACTCACCCCAGCCCATTCCTCTCTGCCCAAGTCCGCCCCGACGGATTCTCAGGCCTAAAAAGTCCACCCCGACAGGTTCGCCGATTTCCAGCAAGATAATTTACATGTGTGGCTTTTTCTACAGCATCAATCGTTGATTGTACCAAGGTTACTGCTTACATATAAGTGAGGGGTTAAGGTGTCATTGATGTTCCATTCAACGCAACTTCCTTGCGCAATCGATTATACTAAGGTTCTCGTCTCAATAAATACGTTGGGTTGAGGTGTCGAGAGAGTTTCACTCTATGAACTGTGCTAAAAACGATCTGGGCAACGACCACCTCACGCAAACGTGACGTGAAGTCTATCAGTTTTAGACCAACTTTAATTTATGTAAAAAAATATTAACCCAACTTTTAGGCCTAATTTTTTTTTTTTGAAATATGAGTCCAAATTTTACCTAATTTAAATAAATAAAAATAATTAATCACCTCAATTAATTTTAATTAATATGAATTGATCCACCAGTTAAGTAATTAAATTATAAGGCCTACCTTATACACTAGATAAAAAGATTCTGAATAAAAATACATGTAACATATATACGTACCAATAATTATTAGATGATTTTGTCATAAGTAGCCATACGTAGATGACTCACAATATAATATTGAAGATTTTAAAGTTTTATTTGTCTGGTGCACGATGCAATATCCTCAAAATATCATACAGAGGTTGAAATAAATAAAAAAGGATTTGACACATTAAATTAGCATTATTTGAAATTTAGCATACCTTGTTGCCCTAGATATGCGAGTCATGATGATTTTTTCTTGCGTGTCTTATTGCCCTAGATTCGTGAGTTGTTTGATTCCTCAGCTCACTAATTAATTTGTAAACACTGGTTGACTATTGAGAATTGATGGCTCCGTGAATGAAAGGAAAAGGTGAAAGATGCTGTCAATTAAAAGCTACTCCCTCCCTCTCTTATATTAAGACGTTTAAAAAAAAATTGTTCCTCTGTCTCAAGATAAAAATTCTGATAAATTTTTCACGTATATTAAAAAGAAAAATAAAATAACAAAATTATTCATAATAATATCATTAAATATGAAGAGAGAATTAGAATAAAAAAAATATAAGACATTTAATGCTACGGGTATAATAGAAAAATATGTGTAAAAGTTTGATTATTAAAGGAAAATGGACATTTAACATGAGACTATCCAAAATAGTAATAAGAACTTTTATCATGGGACGGAGGGAGTATAACATTTTAGAATTCTAAGTAAGTATTAATTACTTAGTTTCTAATATTACTCCAAATATTAAATATAATTTTGATTCACTCACTATTTTTTGCTCAATAAATACGTAATAATCTCTTTTTCTAATAAAAAGACAATATAGATATTTGATGTTATATTTAATGTTATATAATCATTTCATTAATATTTATGTACAACTCTAAAAAATCTTATATTAAGAGACATAAATAGGAGTACATCCAAGTGCCTTTTTCTTTGGTAATTCCCTCTATATATTTTACATAAGCTCAAGGCATCATCATCCCTCATAAAAAGGGACGCCTGCCTGTGTTATTTCATCAATTCCTAATCTCATACGTATATAGGGAAAAAGATATAATAGATGGTTAACAATAACTAGAAATATTTAACTAATCAACTCATCTCATTATATGTACGTGGCCGTTTAACACTAACATGTCACCTAATAGTTTTTGAGCTCTTTTAGATGGATATGAAAATTAGACATAAAAATTGAACATGAATGTATTTGAATTTTACTTATTTTTATTTTTATTTTTATTCATTATTAAGGATCAAAATACAAATAAATAAAATTCAAATGTACTCATATTTAATTTTTATGTTCACATAAATTTTTTGATAGTTTCCGCACAAACAGGTGTTGGAATTTGAGCTTAATTTAATATGGGTATCAGTAATTAATTTTAATGATTCTATATATTACTCCCTCCGTTCCTAAAAGATTGTCGTTTAAGGTTTTGGCACATGGATTAAGGAAGTGTCATTTACCAAGTAAAATTTATTTGAAATTCCACCACTACCCCTTTATGGAAAATTGAAAACTATTAATACAAGGGAGAGAATTTCTTGGGACAATGAGAGAAGGTAGGGGCAATATAGGAAAGTAAATAATTTATTCTCCTCGAAAGTTGTAAACGACAAACTTTTTGGAACAAATTTTTTCTACTAAAACGACAATCTTTTAGGAACGGAGGGAGTAATGTGTTCTACTCCATGAGTAAATTAAATTAAGTATTTGAAAGCTCAAATCCATGGAGTAATGAATGAGATATTAACTCCCAAACATCACACTTGGAAATGATAAAAGGTAATAAATACATGTGGGAAAAATCAAGTCCCACATAGATTAAGAATTAAATATTTTATATGTTTATATACTGAAGAAAGTCTTTCTTGGGTTTGGTAAGGGCACCCCACTTTTGTGTAAGGGAGAAGACCTAGCCAATGCTAAGTTCGAACCCACACGCGTTGCGCCGCCGTCCGACTGGCCTGGTTTGGCTCTGTATATAATGTTTTAGACAAAATTTATTTATTTAATTCTATTATCAAAACTATGTCGTTTTGATATGCGGTATTTATTATTACACTATCAAAAGCGTGGTCGCTTTTGAGAAGCAAGATGTCTCGAAAGGGTAGAAGTTCGAGCAGACTACCAAAACTACGTCGTTTTGGTCGCGCCTTTTTTACTTAGTCTAAAACTACGTAGTTTCGGTTCTGTTAATACTAAAACTACGTCGTTTTATACGTTTGAATAGTTGCGCCTATTCTGTAAATGGTCAAAACTACGTCGTTTTGACCAAAAGATACAAATAATACCTTTTCAGTAGCATACAATGCCTTTTCAAAGGGCTAAGCACCCATTCGAAAGGTCACTAACCCTCCTATAAATAAATAGGAGGGGCAACCTTCATTTTCATCCATTCGTTCAAGCATTTAAGCATATAAGCATATAAAGTATTTATTTCTTCATTAATTTCTTTAAGTTTATTTTGAGAGAGTCAAAGCATTTCTTTTGGTTCGAGATGTATACTTTTAGTAGTCTTCTTAAAGTGTATGCATTATCAGATCG
The DNA here is from genome assembly GCA_020205615.1 of Panax quinquefolius. Classification (NCBI taxonomy): domain Eukaryota; kingdom Viridiplantae; phylum Streptophyta; class Magnoliopsida; order Apiales; family Araliaceae; genus Panax; species Panax quinquefolius. The sequence goes on along the minus strand of CM035170.1, from coordinate 71,991,806 downwards.
TGGGATATGTGTTATTAACTCTAAGACTACACTTGCGGAAGATAATTGTCTAAGGACATAAGTATCAATCTTTAAATTTCGACAAATATTTTTCTACAATTATGATTAATTGAGATAAGTAAATATATATAGTTTTCTTTTAAAGGTTACTAACAACAGGTTGATAGACAACTATTTTGAGCACGCCAGAGATATTATTATTTCTTCAAATTTTGGTGATGTAGAAAGTGTAGGGGGCAAATAATTTCTCATACATTCTCCAAGACAGTATTAAATTGTCCAAAATCACATGTCAAATGATGTAGTATCTAGTAACTTCCATCAAGTTTCGTCAATAAGAATCATTAGCTGATTTAAAAGAAATAAAACTGTGGCTCCATCATTTAATTATTGTACGTTGTGTTGATGATTTTGTAAAGAAATAATGCTTTTTTTGGGATCTACTCGGCTCAATATAGTACGATGTAGTGAAAATGACCAATGAAAAGACTTAAAAGCAGTATGTACATGCACATCAATCACAAAAAGCATAAAAGTAGTGTTTTTGTTTCTTGGTGGTCCACAAGTTCTAGGAATCAAAGGCCACCAGCCTCACGGACATAAAATGAAACAGTCCAAACCCTAAATGGCTTCATTAATTATTGATAGTATTCTTTTTATTTATTTATTTTGTGCAAAATAATAAAATTAGCCCCAAAAAATTGGATCGATAGGGAACATAATTACGATTGTGATTTTAACAAACTTTAGGGATACAATTAACGATATCCATACTTTGAGGTGTAAAATGAAATGCATCTAAACTTTTAATATTTGACCGTTGTCACAAAAATATAATACCAAGTTTATTCTACCCGAAATGTAGCTGGTGCTAAAGGCTATTTCTCTCCAAAGGAGAAGAAGTACTTTGAGCCCACTTCATCATGCTGGATGAATAGTAGAGCAAGGGGAAAGTTCCTATTGTACCGACATTAATAACTATGTCGAGCGTGAGCGGGCCCATTATTCAATACGGATTTTCTTCTAGCACCCATCCATTAGTCATAATGTATACAGTATATTCCATCCGTTCTTTTTCGCTTGACGTTTTAAGAAAAAATATAAATATTAAGAAATATAATTAATATTTTATTTTATTGATTAAAGTTGCTATACAATCTTAATATTAAAATTTATTAAAAATATGAAAGATGAATAATTTTATTATCCTTCAAAATTTATTAAAAATATGAAAGATGAATAATTTAATATTTAATGCAAGGATACTATAGTAAACTAAGTCATTAATATTTATTTAAAATCTACAAACGACAAATAAAAAGCGAAAAAGATAAATACAAAAGAACGAGTATAATTAAAAATTCTAAGTTTACACTACCTTTAATTAACTGTTATCTAAAAAATAATGATAATTATTAAAATTAGACTTTCTCATGTATTTTAAAGATATATATGTTTTTAATCTTCAAACTTGCAACATTTATATTTTTAAATAATAAGTTGACATGAAAATTTTAAGATATCATTATTTTTTATTTTTGGCTGATTGATTACTATGATGCCACATTGCCACTATTACTAGACTTTTAGTAATTGGTAACAATATTCTTTAAAAGTTAGTCTTATAAATATATCTCAAAATATAAAAATGATGAAGGGACTGTTTGTTTAGTACTTAATACATCTAAATAGTTGAATCGGTCAGTCATTATATGTGTTTGTTTTGAAAAAAATCGTCGAATAAATTGAATCCATTAGGATGATTGAAATTTGAATGGCTAAGTCGATTTTTTAATTTGAATAGTTAAATAAGCAAATTGAATAAAATAAAAAAAAATTAAAAATTAAAAATTAAAAAAATATTAACTATATTAAGTAATATTAAATAAATTTACAATAACTTTGAATTTTTTCAGAGGGGTAAAAAAATAAAATTCTGTCATTTAGATGTTTCAGACATGTTAATTATCAAACAATTTTTTTCATTCAGATTCAGATTCAGATTCATTCCATTTTTTATCAAACATGTAACAATCTAGAATTTTTATATGTAATTTTAAATATTTATTGAATTAAATAAATATTTTAGTTGAGGTGTTTATTGTTATATATATATTTGTTTAATTTGATTATTTATTAATTAAATAAATAATTCATGAGTTGTGAGGAATTAACTTGATTAAGTGTAATACGTTAATTAAGTTGATATTCGATAAGTTAATTTAATTAAAAGAGTGATGAATTAATATTCTAATTTAATTTTATAATTAAATTAGAGAGTTGATAAGGATTAAAGAAATTGTTATAATATAATTTTAATTTAATTTATTAATTCAAGTGATGTACTAAGTTATTAAATAAAATTATAATGAAAATTATAATTTTGTGGCAATTTGATAATGTGGTATTTTGATTTAATAAGTTGTTGTTAGTTTTAATTTAATTAAATTTGAATATTAGAATTTAATTAAATAAAGTGTGACAATTAAACTATATAATAAATGAGTTATTAAAATTAATTAAAAGAGTTTTATTTCAGGTTTTGCCAAAAGAGACTTAAGAATTTTATTTCTTTAATTTTAAATTAGTTTTTGCCAAACAAGCCTTAGTGGCTTTTTGAATTAAAAAGAAAAGTAAAAAGTATTAGTTATATTATATATAATATATATATATTATACGTTTATATAATATATATATATATATATATATATATATATATATATATATATATATCGCTTTTATAAGTTATGTATAGTATAGATAGAGGAAAGAAGAAATATAGAGAGAAAAGAGAGAAGGAAGAAGAGGAGAGTTCTTTGTGAGTTTGAGAAAATCAAAGGAGGGTGCTATCATCTTTGTTGATCAAACAAGAAATTTAAGGTATTAATCTAACTTTCAATTATTAGTTTACTCTCTTTATGGTTCTTCATTGAAAAAACTTATTTTTATTTCTCTGTAATTTGAATTCTATTATGAATGTTGAAAATATGGCTTACATATGTTAATTAATGAATATAAACTGCTTTTTATATAATTTGTATATGATTTAGAGTAGGTTAATCCATGAAAATGTGTTATATGTGAAGAAATCATGTTTATAGAGAAATACAGTTATGTGTATATGATATGGCTTATTTTGGAATCAAAATTGATAACCAATTCATAATATAAAGTGTAAATTGACTTTTAATTGTGTAAATATGTGAAGAAACGAAAACAAAGTGATTTAAATAGACTGTTTTAGTTGAAAAATGAATTCACAGTGCTTAATTTTGCTAAGAAGGTCAAAAAATGAAGAAATAGCAAAAATAATGAAATTTAGAGGTTTTAATTTGTTGTTAATGTTATATATATGGTTAGAAACATGTTAGAAACATTAATTTATGTTTCTGTATAGTTTATGTGTTTTATATGTGCCTAATTGGTTGTTAGAAAGGAGTTTTTAGGCATATTTAGCTTTGTTATGTGTTCTTCGTAAACTAAAAGCGCCTAGAAGCTGTGTCGAATACGCATCGCGTACCCCAGTATGATTCCAATAACAGAGAAAATACACAGCATGACAAGTGCCAATTCAAGGTATATAAAGGCTGCATGGGCATGCACCAAATGATGTAGCGCTAATTTGCAGTTTGTCCCAGAATTTGATTTTTTATATACAATTCTATAAATGTTAATATATTGTGATCTTATGACTATAAATGTGATTAATCATATTGTTGTGTTGTTATAATACCAAATATGAAAATTATTAGTAGTAGTAATTAGTGAGTTATGTGATAATTGAAATTGGTGTTAATACATTAGAAGTATGGTTTAATCATGTGATTAAACCTAAGACTAAGAGGTGTAAATAAAATAGATATTTAGTTATGTACAATGATCATATGGTAATTAATTATGTCATGATGACATGTGCATATGATATTTGGGAACGTTAGTATAATAGTTTAGCTTACACGCAAGGCAAGTTTCCTTACCGTATCTTGATTACAATTATGCAAGTTCCTAAACCTTACTTCTTTACATTGAGCAAGTTCTCTAACCCTAACCTTGTTTAAGAAAGTTCTTAAAATCTGTTGAGGAAAGTTTTTAATCTTATTTCCTTGTTGGAAATTGTAACCTTAACTTACCATTTTGTTCAAGCAAGGTTTATTATATCTTCTCAATGCTTTGAACTTTAATCTTAAAGTATGAACTTGTTACGTTACAGTATTCATTTATGGTTCATAACTACTTTGAATTACGTTGCTGTTGAACCTTAATATTGTTATTGAACTTTTGATTCAACTAATCCTTAGTTGATGTACGTTGAACTCTAAATTACTCTTGAAACTTATCCAAACCAAACTTCTTTTGGTGTGGACTCGTATATCAAAACTGAGATGAACAACTCTATTATAGGGGATTATTTATGCGAAAGCATTAAGATGTTTGTGTACAATACATGGTACGAATGGCTGATCCCCCTAAGTACGAGAAATAAGGTCCATATAGTTTAAGGACTGTTAAAGGTTCAAGTAGAAATACTTATAACCTGGGACATAGTTCATGGACTTGTGATTCTCAAATGAATTTCAATATCAGTTCTTGATTATCGATACTATAAAATGTTATTCAATTCAGTTAAGACTATTCATTGCAAGCTATTATGTCCTTTCAAGTGAGAATTTGTTTTACTCACGCTTGCATATATATAAACATTACAGCTAAAGTTGAGAAGGTTGATGAGCCAACCACTAGCAAAGGGAAAGGAAAGATGAACAATGTAACACCCCCAAAATAGGTCCAATCCACACAACCTATTCTGAGTCGCCACGAAATACACTCAATGCAATTTCCAAATACAAACTTCATTATTACAATTGTCGTGGAAAATACGACAACACATATGATGTGAGTTTTAATACAAATAGATACCAATTGTGACTCTCATCCCTTTACCTGGATAGCACATCACATTGATACCTTACAATGGTACCTTACATAAAGGTACAGTCAATAACTATTTTAGAAATTAAAATCTTTCAAAAATGCTCAAGGAAACCTTCGTACATGAGAGGCCATGCATCTAAGTTATAATAGATATCATATGACTCGAGAATAGTAACTCGTGAATAGTATAGTATACGTGAATAATAACCTCGACATAAAAAGATAAAAATTCCAAAATAAAATTCATATCAATATTTCGCCATAATGATATTGAAAGAAATAATATCATTTTTGAAGAAAATAACATCCCTTATTATCCCGTACCTCAAAAGAATAGTACTTCTAACTGAAATATCGGATATAACGCTGAAGGAAACTTACGCTGAATAACAACTCTCAAAGTATCTAAATACTCAAAAAATATGCTCCATAATATAGAGAGAGAAAGCTTATGATTCTAGTGTGATTTTCAATTCTAACTAAGCACCCTATTTATAAGAAAATGCTAGAACGCCTAAGAAGACTAGCTTGCTACTTGATGACTTTATCTGCTATTATTCACGCCCACCACTTTTGAAATAAAATTTCAGCACATTTCTCACAAATCAAAAGTGGGGCCTGATAAGTGGATTTAATATACACGAATCGAAGTTCATTTCAAGTTTAAATTCGTAGTTATCTTCTTGTTTTGTGATCGTTTTCACTTGTTTCATGTTCTTTTATGTGTAGGGTGGTCATGGAGGCAAGTGGTGAAGAAAGGCTGTCTTTTGGAGCAAAGTTGGAAAAATACATGAAATACAAAAAATCCTTTAGCAATGGACATGCCCGCCGGGGTGGGCTATTATTGCCTTGCACCCCCTGCCGGGGCAAGGGTGCCGAAACCTGAAGACTCCTGCTGCCTTTTGAAGACTGCTGCAACATGAATTTTAGAGGTTTTAGTCAGGCACCTGGACTCTACTAAAGGGAGATTTCGGCCAGAACATAAGGGGAGCTAGATATTACGTTACAAAAAAAAAATCACACAACACAAGAAGCATAATACAGAGAAAAATTCCAGATTTTGATTTGCAAGCATTGGAGGAGTAATTTGAAGAGATTTTCGTGACGATTGCAATTCTAGGCTACGTGAAGGGTTTCATTATACTTCTTCTCTTTAGTCTTTTATTTGTAATTGAAAGGATGTTTTCATTAGATTATTCAGTTTTTAATTCATTCGTTATGAACTAATTCACTTATTAGGCTTGTGATGGATCTTTGGGTGAAACTATGATTTGATAACTTTGATTTCCAGTTCAATAAAATAATTTCAGTTTATCTATGTTAATTCGAGCGTGAATTTATGAATTGCTTGATCAACAATTCCTTGTGGATTTGAATGGAATCGAGAGAGGATATTCAAATCTAGACCTAGTTAATATTGCATGTGTCATGAATTTTGTGAATAACAGATTTTTGATTATTGTTAAGGTAGAGATATGCTTGACATCACATGTAATCAGATAGAGAACTTAAGCTTAAACCTTCTTTAATTTCAGTTCACATAGAGATATAGTGAGTTGGTTGATTTAGGTGTTTAACTTGTTTCTATCTTAATTGTGGATTTAAGTTAATATGGTATTACTGCATCGAGAGGTGGCTAGTACTATATTCGTGTTCTTGATTAATAAACTAGGATATTACATTTAGTTGGAATAAAGGTTTGAAAATCAGAGTGAAGCTTAGGGTGAAATCATAAGTCTAATTCTCCATCAATTATTTGAAATTCCGAATTTTGATATTAGTGATTGTTTTGTGATAGTTTATTTATTTATTAATTTAGTTTCTATAATTTTAAACCATTGAATTGAATAGTTTAATAGAATTAGGATTAATAGAAAATTTATAATTGTGAAGTTAAATTTCTTGCTAATTTGTCTTCGTGGGACGATACTTTATTCACTACTATATTACTTGTTGACCACGTATACTTGCGTGTTTTGTACATATTGATTTTGCCTAACGAGTTTTTGGCGCCGTTGCTGGGGATAATTTAGCCTAGATTTTAATATTTTTACGATATCAGTTTAATTAGTCCAGTTTTACTTAAACATTTTTGTTTTTGTTTTTGTTCTTCCTATTTTAGGTTTTTGATATTGGTTTATGCAAACACGATCCAAACATCCAGACTTGATTCCTTTTGAGGACGACATTGAAAGGAAATTTCAGAGGTTAAGTAAGTGGATCGAGGAAACGAGGAACGAATTCGAAAATTCTGATAAGGAAGAAACAATGGCTGCAGAAGACCAGAAAGCGTTGAGGCATTTTGCAACACCTAAGGTGACTGATCTGTAGTTGAGCATCACTACGCCTGCAATAGTTGCGAATACTTTTGAAATCAAGCCTGGGACCATTCAGATGATGCAAAATTCAGTTCAGTTTGGGGGAATGGCAAATGACGATCCGAATGAGCATTTAATCAGTTTTCTAGAAATGTGCGACACTTTCAAGTACAATGGGGTGTCAGATGAGGCAGTGAGACTTCGCTTGTTCCCGTTCACTTTACGGGACAAGGCGAAGAGTTGGTTACATTCTCTGCCACCGGGATTGATTACTACGTGGGAAGGCTTAGCTCAAAAATTTCTTGCCAAAATTTTCCCACTGGTGAAAACTGCTAAAATGAGGAATGATATAACGATGTTTGAGCAGTAGAATGAGGAGTCGCGATATGAGGCATAGGAGAGGTACAAGGAATTACTTAGAAAGTGCCTACATCATGGATTACCCAAGGGGCTGCAAATGAACACCTTTTATAACGAACTAAATGGGAATGTCAGAACCAGTATTGATGCAACGTTGAGTGGAGCATTCATGGCTAAGAGTTACGAGAAACCTACAATTTGATTGAAACCATGACAGCAAATAACTACCAGTGGCCCACAGAAAGAATGACACAGGTAAAGGCAGCTGGGATTTTGGAAGTAGATGGGGTGACAGCTATACAAGCACAGATTGCTGCGCTGTCCAAGAATTGGATGCTATAACAGGGGCTCAAGTACAGCAGGTTGCGAAAGTATGCGAATTGTGTGCGGTGATCATCCTACAGATCAGTGCGTAATTGATCCAACATCCGTCCAGTTCATAGGTAGCTATAACAGAATTCCGCAGAATACATACCAAAACACTTACAACCAGGGGAATCGAAACCACCCAAATTTCTCATGGAGCAATAACCAGCAAAATCAAGCTCCACGACCATCCTATCCCCCAGGTTTTCAGAGTCACCAACAACCGGTTCAACATCATGAAAGGAAATCAGATTTCGAGGAAATGGTGTTGAAGTACATAACTGGTAATGAGGCAACTATGAAAAATCAAGCAATGATAATAAAAAATCAAGAGATGGCAATGAAATCACAAGATTTGGCTATCAATATTTTAGAAAATCAGATTGGACAGCTGGCGTTATCATTGAATAATAGACCACAAGGAACGTTACCCAGCGACACTAAGATAAATCCGAAGGGCAGTCATGAGCAATGTCAAGTAGTTATATTGAGAAGTGGAAAACATCTCAGAGGTAATAATGTAGAAAATTCAGTAACACCGGAGGAAAAAGTAAATGACAATAACGTGGTTAAAGGTAACAAGGGTGATGATAAGCATTGTGAGGAAATAAAAGTAAACAATAAGCCAATGTTTTATCCTCCACCACCATTTCAGCAGAGAGTTCAAAAACAGAAACCAGATAAGCAGTTCGCAAAGTTTTTAGAAGTGTTCAAGAAACTCCAGATTAACATCCCATTCGCAGAAGCCCTAGAGCAAATGCCGAGTTATGCAAAGTTCATGAAAGGAATTCTGTCAAGGAAAAAGAAATGGGAGAATTTGAAACAGTGGCACTAACAGAGGAGTGTAGTGCGGTGTTACAACAGAAGCTACCACCAAAACTTAAAGACCCGGGGAGCTTTACTATCCCATGCACGATCGGGAAAATGTCATTTAACAAATGTTTATGTGATTTGGGGGCAAGTGTGAACCTTATGCCATTGTCAGTATACACAGAATTGGGTTTTCCCACGCCAAAGCCTACGAATATTTCATTGCAGTTGGCGGATAGGTTAGTCACATATTCGAGAGGCATAATAGAGGACATTCTGGTTAAAGTGGATAAGTTTATATTCCTTGCGGACTTTATCATTCTGGATTTCGAGGAGGATAAGAACATACCGATTATCTTAGGGAGACCTTTCTTGGCTACGGGAAGGACACTCATAGACGTACAAAAAGGAGAACTTACTATGAGAGACCAAGATCAAGAAATCAAATTTAATGTGTTCAAGGCCATGAAATACCCTACGGATGATGAATAATGTTTTGGATGGATTTAATTGAGCAAATCATTAGTGAAGATATGAGCAAGAGTTTGGTCAACGATTCGTTAGAAACAACCTTATTGGGGGATGAAGAAAATGACGAACCATAATTTGTGGACTTCTTACAGATGCTAGACTCATTGACACGAGTTAGACCGATTCAGAGCACCGTTTGAACCTTTGCGCACTGAGGAAATAGCTGCAGAAAAATTGAAACCATTTTTGGAGGAGCCACCAACATTGGAACTTAAGCCACTCCCTGAGCATCTCAGGTATGCGTACTTAGGCAATTCAAATTCTTTACCTGTAATTATTTCTGCTACACTTAACGAATTGCAGGAAGAAAAGTTGTTGAGGGTGCTTAGGGAACATAAATCAGCGATTGGTTGGACGATTGCGGATATAAAGGGAATTAGCCCGTCATTTTGCATGCACAAGATTCTGATGGAGGATGATGCAAAACCGTCAGTGGAGCATCAACGTTGACTTAACCTAATTATGAAGGAAGTGATAAAGAAGGAAATTCTGAAATTATTGGATGCCGGTATCATATATCCAATTTTTGATAGTAAATGGGTTAGTCCAGTTCATTGTGTGCCGAAAAAAGGGGGAATGACTGTGGTACAGAATGAGGATAACGAGTTAATTCCAACAAGAACAGTGACAGGTTAAAGGGTGTGCATTAATTATAGGAGGTTGAATAAGGCAACCCGAAAAGATCACTTCCCGCTACCCTTTATCGATCAAATGTTAGACAGATTAGCGGGACAAGAGTACTACTGTTTATTGGATGGATACTCGGGCTATAACCAGATCGCCATTGCTCCTGAGGATCAAGAAAAGACAACATTTACATGCCGTTACGACACATTTGCATTCAGGAGGATGTCATTCGGGTTATGCAATGCACCTGCAACTTTCCAACGGTGTATGATGGCCATTTTTTCAGATATGGTGGAGAAAAATGTTGAAGTCTTCATGGACGATTTTTTGGTCTATGGAGATAACTTTGATACTTGCCTAGGGAATCTGGTCATGGTATTGCAGCGATGTAAGGATACAAACCTCATACTCAGTTGGGAAAAATGCCACTTCATGGTTGAAGAAGGCATAATTTTGGGCCATAAGATGTCGGATCAAGGATTGGAGGTGGACAAAGCAAAATTTGGATATTAATCGAGAAACCGCCTTCCACCGAGCTCAGTTAAGGGTATTAGAAGTTTTACGGGGCATCTTTGGGTTCTCTGGGAGGTTCATAAAAGACTTTCTAAGATGGCAAAACCTTTATGCAGTCTTTTAGAGAAGGATGCTACTTTCAGTTTTATTGCGGAATGCAAGTCGTTTGAATTATTGAAGAAGAAATTACTTCTGATTTTCGTGATAGTCGCACTGATTGGAATATACCATTCGAGCTTATGTGTGATGCGGCGACTATGCGGTTAATGCATTTTAAATAAAGACGAGACAAGGTGTTTCACGCCATATACTATGCAAGCAAAACACTCATAGAGACTCAAATGAATTATACAACCACGGAAAAGGAATTGCTTGCAGTGGTGTACGCGTTTGACAAATTTCGGGCATACTTGATCGGGACTAAGGTGATAGTCTACACGGACCATTCGGTGTGTCGACGTCGGGATTTTTGGGTGTCCCTTTCCGTTACTTGTTCTTTGGTGTTCTCATTTTAGGTGAGATTTTTTTGAAAAAACAAGTGAAAAAGATCCGACATGTATAATGTCGACGATGGGACTGTTAAGAGTCGCCAGTTGGTTTTTTAAATGGTTGTACCAACACAACCGAGAAAAGGTTTGCACATTGACCCGGTGATGTGACATCGATATCTGAATTGGCAAACCAAGAGATTCATTTAGGGTCCGGGGACTTCGTTACGCGGGGGGAAGGTGTTAGGCACCCCCCAAAATCCGTGTTACCACGGTGATCGCCTCTTTTCAAGAAACTATTATCTGAGTGTGTGTGTGTGTGTGTGTGTGTGTGTGTGTGGGTTAATGTGCTGTTATATGAAAGTTGTGCGAGGCCTCGTTCGAGCCTATATACACAGGGTTTGAATTTATGTAAAAATTCAGTTTTTAGCAAGATATGGCAATGATGTTTTATAAAAGAGGTTTTTCAAACCCTGATGCTTAATAGGAATTAAGACCTTTTACGCTTCCATTTTTATTAAGTGGTAATTTGGATTGATTTTATTTGGCGGATGTGAGGCATCCGTATGAAAATAATATATATATAAAAATAATTCGACTTCCTCGTGGGTATGGAAACCATCGAGGAAATACAAACATCGCAGAATAATTCTGAAAGTCGCTATAATTTGAAAATAAGATGAATCTGTGATCACATGATTCCTAAAGCGCATGAATATTGCAATTTGTATAAAAGCAATAAGCGGTATATATATAAAAGCGGTAAATATATATATACAGACAGGATCACCAACCATGAAGCACCTCCATGGGGGATCAGAAATATAAATAAAGTCAGAGATACTACCAACCGCCACGAAGGAAACTCCAAGCGGGACAGAATGTAAATAAAGTCAGTAAATGCGATCAATTGCCATGAAGTAAACTCAAAGCGGGACGAAATGTAAAGAAAGCTGTAAAAGCGATCAATCGCCACGAAGGGAACTCGAAAGTAGACAAAATAAATATATATATACGTATATATATATGTATAAAAGTAATAAACGCATTAGGATGTAAAATTCAGGCTCATCGAACATAGTTCGAACCACAGTTCATATATATAAGTGTATATATATATATATATATATATATATATATATATATATATATATATATATAAAAGCGAGTAAACGCACTGCGCATCAAGTTCAGGCTCATCGAACAAAGTCCGACATACGGTTGATATATATAAGTATATATATATATATATATATATATATATATATATATATATATATAATATATATAAAAAGCAAAAAATCGCACTGCATCAAGTACAGTGTGTGCGCCCCCAAAATTAGGTATACATCACCCATCTTGGGTCGCCAGATGCATGGTACAGAATTCAAATACAACTTACTAACACAACTGTCGTGTACATTATGACAAAACATAAACTGTGAGTTTGAATACAAATATTGTCTACTAGAGATTATACAAACTCAAAAGGAGTCCTCATTACAATTATTATCACACTATTTCACAGAATAGTGAGGACTACTAATGCTATCCTCTGGACCATTACTCCATTCCCCGACTCGTCCCAGCTATATTCTCATTTCGTGAAGAGAACAGTGAAAGAAAGGGTGAGCTCAACTAGCCCAGTAAGAAATATTATGACTAAGATAATGCAGAATAAATTATCATTAGCCTTCAACAGTGTTAAACTAATAAAATATAATAAAAATCAAGTTTAACTGCAGCGGAACCAACAATCCATTAAAAGAGTCAAGTAGAAAATAAAATCTACTATCTTTTATGATTTAAAAGGTTTTTCATCATTGTTATAGCTAAGACTCAGCTTAATAAATATTCCACATCATCGAATCACCCCTGCACTACGGCCAAGGATATTCTTTAGTACCACGACCACAAATTATCCATGCACTACAACCAAGGACATCCGTGTATTCATTAATGGTCATGATCATGCCAACAACTGTCCATCAATGCACTACAGGCCAATGAGGATTTTTACCACATCATTTGTAACATTACGGTCATGATTACACCGAATAATCCTCAGTCATAATCATACCAAGTCCATCTATGCACTACTGTGAATACGAGATGACTTTCAAAAAATATAAATATGAGGATGATGACAATGATATAAGAATTCAATAAAACAAGTTCAAGAATTAATTTATCCAGAACCAATAACATCCAAGCTATCAACACGATCTTCGCTTCGTAGAGAGTAAAATTCAAGAATACTTAGAAGAATATTTCCATGAAAGGATCTTTGGATGAAGCGCAAATATCAAGAATATTCCACTAATTTCATGGAGTATAGAAGTCAAAGTTTTAACCAATTGAGTATAATAAAGAATGGAATAACAAAAGAAATTACCATGCATGCGATAGACCGCACAGGCAGGTTATTCCAACAGAATAATAAATAATAGAACCAGTAAAGGTGTAAAACCTTATGCACGGGATATTCCAACAGAATAATAAAGAATGGAACCGGTCCGCGTAAAACACATGACGAGGATGTTCCAATGTAATTATAATAAAAGATGGAACCGGTCAGGTGTAAAACACATGCATGGATGTTCCAACAGAATAATAATAAAGACGGAACCAGGTCCAGTGTAAAACACACAGACAGGATGTTCAAACAGAATAATAGAAGAATGTCATCAAGTATAGGGTAAACCGCATATACAGGTTATTCCAACAGAATAATAAGCAATGGAATAACAACAGTTCTCTTCATGAATAAGAAAGAATAACACCCCTTACTTTAGTAGGAGATTGAATACTGCGATAGTGTAGTAACAGAAAACTCTTCTTCTTTCTCTCTTATTCTCTCTATATTTTCTCTCTCTCTCTATAGCTTGAATGAATTCGTAAAAAATAATGAAGCACTAGGCTTCTATTTATAGAAGATTTCTAGCTTAGCACTTGCCATGTGAAAAGGTGAGTGGCTCGATGACCCAGTGATGTGAAAAGAAAAGTGGTTTGACGCCTGTAATGTGAAACGACAAGTGGTTCGACGCTTGTAATATGAAACGACAAGTGGTTTGACGTCTGGTAAAGGTAATTACTATTGACGAAGGTAATTATTATTCACGAAGGTAATTACTATTGACGAAGGTAATTACTATTGACGAAGATAATTACTATTGACGAAGGTAATTACTATTGATGAAGGTAATTACTATTGACGAAGAGACTCTTAGATGATGACATATGGGCCTCCCATAAAATAACCAAACTTACCACAAATGTCTCATAACAGACTTTTTATATACATTAAGGATTGAATAAATATTACCACAAATCATTTTATTTTTAATCAACATATATTTAATCTTTCAACAATTATTAATCATTTATAACTTGTCGTCTCAATTATTGATTTAATAATATAACATATTATCTGAGATGAAGCTCGTGACAATAATTGAATCAATAATATAAGAGATATGATGTAGCAATTACTGTAGCAATAATTGAGTATAGCTGAGTGACTTCTCACGTAAGCATCAATAATCAATATCGTGTGCTACTATGCAACCACGCGTATTACTGTACTTTTACTACCGGGTAGTTCAACAATTTTAACGGTAACACCTCCTCCGTTATTTTTATAGAAAGATAATTTTGTCATTTTCAACCACGACAATACTTCCGTTTTGGGGTTCACTAATGATTGAATCAGTCAATGCACGAATATTCCCAAAACAAAAAGAATATTCCCAGAACCAAACGAATATTTTATAACAACTTGCTTACTTTGCAAAATTTATAAATATTACCCACAACTATTATATCAATTTTACTCCATAATATTCAAAAATAATATTTATAGAAAATTTATCTTTATTTATAAAAGTTGGGGTCTTACATCTAGGCTCATCGAACAAAGTCAAACAAACAGGTTGATATATATAAGTATATATATATATATATAAGCGAATAAACGCACTGAATAGAAGTTCAGGCTCATCGAACAAAGTCCAATTGACAGTTAATATATATATATATATATATATATATATATATATATATATATATATATATATATATATATATTAAAGCAAAGAAACGCTGCATCAAGTTCAGGCTCATCGAACAAAACAAAGGTTAATATATATAATATATATATATATATATATATATATATATATATTAAAGCAAGAACGCCCGGATCAAGTTCAGCTTAATCGAGGCATAACTTCGATAATGTTAGTCAATATATATATATATATATATATATATATATATATAATATATATATCTTGATGGAATGAAACCACTGAATAGAAGTATGGGCAAAAGCAAGCAACACGACTCTCAGCGTGTAGAAGGGTGTGTGTGCAAAGATGAAGAGAAAGACTCTAAAGTGTGTGAGAAGGCTTACAACCGATCGATAAAAGGGCTTCTATATCTTTAGAGTGGGTAAACACTTTGGGCTTTTGTGGGTACAAAAGAGGCTATATATGAGCTCACAAGTGTTTGAAAGTGGGAAAATACACTGTATGGCAAGTCTGAGAACAAATTGTGCAGGGTTTCCCCGTCTTTTTTCTCTTAAAAATCAGCACCCCAAGCCTCTTATTTATAGGCAAAGGGTGCCGCAGGTGTACCTGAGGCGGGTCGGGTCGGCCCAGTTCTATCGGGTCGGGTCGTCTCGAAGTACGTGCACTCAGGCATTGTAATGTCCACTCGGATTTTGAGAAGTGCAATCCGTGCATCCGTTTTGAGGTATTCAGGACCTATTTCGGACCGCCGTTGTCGAGAGTTGTACGATGGCATGGGATTAGAGTTTGTACGAATTCTTTGAAGATGGGACGATGCCCTCCGGTCTTCAAGCTTCAACTTTCATCCGTTACCCCGCACAATAGTCACTCGGGATTGGTTAGCCTTGTGGGACATTGTTGCGTAGAGACGAGACGTGGCATAGTGTTGGATGAGATGTCGATGTTACCCCTCACCGGTGTTACTGCCGGATTTGGCCGATAAGCAGACGTTGCTCAGACTTCGCTGAGATTGGACTGCTTTATTTGTTGAAGGTCCTCATTGTCATCTTTGAGGCGTGCCTATCTTCCCGATGTTATTGCCGGGTTGGCACAGTGTATTTTATTATGAGTGCCCAGATTTGAAGCTGATGGCATTTGAGACAAGCATTTCTGGGGTTATCTCCGAAAATGCATTCTTTGGGGTTATCACCAAGGTTGGTGGCTATTCCCATGGTTGGGACTGAGACTGGATACCTCTGGGTCATCTCCGAGATTAATCGGTCTTCTCCGGTGTGTGTTCCGGTATTGTATCTGCAGGTCTCGAGGTTAAATCCGATGTTGAAACCAATTACTCCCAGTTGCGATCCGGTTGATCTTTGAACTTCGGTAGTATCCGGTATGGATTTGGATTGACTTTCAGGGTTCTCTCTTAAAAGACGAATCTGTCCTCCTGCAATGTTAGTAACGGTAGTACAAAAAATTTCGAGTGTCTATAGATGCCCCTCTTTATCATACTCATGCATAGTGATGCATGGGTAGGATAAAGAATCCTAGACACTTGAAACATATCAAGATAAACATGGTGCTAAGGGTAGCAACATAATGTAAATGTATGATGCATGTGTATGGGATTGTGACCCAACATCTTTGGGGATGATCTTGGTTCCTGTTGCTCAACCGGGAGGGATTGTATCTGGACGGATCGATGTGCAAGCCGAATCTGTTAGGATATTGGTGTTGGAGTTATCACCAAATTTACGTGTTCTTGATAACGACTTGATCTTTGAAGGGTATCTTATATGTAAGAGACACCGTGGGGATAAAGCTTGATCTGCTTGAGGATGTGTATAACATATTCCATCATCTATCCTCTTGGATAATGTTGACCTCTCCTGGTTAGTATCGCCAGAATACGTCATGATTCTATTGGATTTACTGCCAACAACAAATGCTGTCAGGGATGCCTGACCTTCATTGACGTGTGAATCAACGGATGAAGTATCCTGTGGGATATACTGTCAAGGTTGCTTGACCTTCGCGGACGATGTGAATCAACGGCTGAAACTCTGTAAGGAGATCGTCAAGGTTGCTTGACATTTGCTGACGTGTAGATCAACGGAGCATTGAATTGTGACCTTCACGGGGATCCATTTGGGGAATATGAAAGCGGTGGGTATGAGAACCTTGAACAGCTCTATAGCTCTGACAGGTTTAAATGTTATCGGTTGAAATGATGTCAAGGTTTCTTGACCTTTGTTGATATGTGTGTCAACGGCGGAGCATGCGTTGCTACTCCCGCCAGAGATATACGTTGTAACCCCCGCCGGGGACTCATTAGGGACGCATAAGTACGTACGCAACTACCGAACGGTTCTCAACGCTTCGATGGGTTTACCTGCCATCAGCTGAATTAATGTCAAGGCTGCTTGACCTTCGTTGATAGAATTGTCAACGGATGAACGTGTTGTAACCCCCACCGGGGATCTACGTTGTAACCCCCATTGGGGACTCACGTTGTAACCCCCATTGGGGACTCACGTTGTAACCCCCATCGGGGACTCACGTTGTAACCCCCGTCGGGGACTCACATTGTAACCCGTCGAGAAACTCGTTATAACCCCCGTCGAGACTCACGTTGTAACTTCGCTTCGTCGAGACTCACGTAAATAACGACACGGAGTCTGCTGACATCGAACCTATATAAGGTATTGCCGTATGTGATTTGTGACAACCGAGGTTATCGGTGAGAGTATACCTTGTGTTCAAAGCGACTACCAATGAGTGATGTCTGATTCAAAGTCTCATCTGAGAAGACCAGGATTGTATGCTATTTTGCTCAATCGTGTGGCATTTTTATTCCCAATTTGACCTTTCTAGCCCGTAAGAACTCCGTTTCAAATCAAACTGGACCGAGCCGGAGGGGTGGGGCTCACATAGAGGAGCGCGAGTGCACTGCTGGCGGAAGTAGAGTGAGCTGCTGACCAAAGCGTGGATGATAAATCAATGAAGCTTCACTTCACAAGTCACTTTCAACTTGTTTCTCTTTAGAAAAACCGCGAGCCACTTCCAGATTTTCTGAGTTCGGGCTGCTTTCTGCAAATTCTGTCACCATACAAGTGTTTTACACTATTCTGGTAATGTATGCATGTATTTTTTTTCCAGTTTCTGTCCGTTAGATTGTGAGATTGCACGAAATGCATCTAAACACATAGTAGTGATTATATATGCACAAATGACTTGATAAAAAATATTCAACATAGTAAATGTTAGTATTAAACCATGCTGAACATAATGATGTGAAAATTTTGACTTCGAGGGCAGATCAAATTGGCACCTTTTTCTGCTATTTTTTGTCCTATTTGAGGTCCAATGAGCAAAAGGTAGAAAGGCAAGATACTCCTAGCATTGAGGTTGGCCTTATGCATGATGAGTTTGATATTTAATGCATATATTATGTATATGACTTTGGGGCAGGTGTGCTACTGAATGGCCACCTAGACATGCCTGTGCGCATGTGGATAGTCCTATTTTCAAAGGGGACTATGGCGAAATTTTTCCAAATGTAGGCATTGGGTAGTCATGCATTCTAAATCTATTATATATGAAAGTAAATGCATGCATGCATATAGTCATATAATGCATTTTAGAAAGCTCCAGGTAAGGCAATACCACACCCTTTCTGAGGTGATTTGGAGACTTGTTGTCCAGATATTATGGATCCGGATCACCGAAAGCGGTTCTTGGGGATTGCCTCTGGCGTCTGGGGAGGGCTTCTGAAGTGCCTCATCCCCGTTCTATCAGATAGCCTCGTCGGTTGGTGGAGGCTGTGATTCATCCCGTCCAGGTAGAGGTTCCAGACGTTGAGGACGAGGAGGTGGATATTGAGGATCCCGCTCTTGCTGTATATATCCTTCACAGGGAGCTTTCGAGCATCCAGGTGGTGAACCCAGAGTTGCTAGGTGATTTGGGTAGACACCCATCGATGTACTTGCATGCTAACGAGGTATGATGTTAGACTTTATCTTCCTTCTTTCCTATTGATGAGGATTAAAAGGGTTCTGATGTTGATCTTTGCTTCATGCAGGTTCCAGGTTTTACACAGCCTTGGGGGAACTGGTTTAGCATCCACTCCATGTACCAGGCGCTTCATCCTGATTATAGAGCAGTAGTGCATGAGTGGGGATTTGGGGCATTTTTCTTTATCCTTCCCCGTCGTTGTCCCTGGGGTTACCTCAGGGCATTGTCGGAGCGATGGTTCCATCAGACTCAGTCAGTCCACCTGCTGGATTGCGAGGTGATGATGACGCCTATGGATTGGTGATTTATCACAGGTATGGAGTTTGGAAGGGAGCCAGTGCCTTGCATGGCGAATATCACCCCTACTGGCGTCCGGTCCTTGTTAGGAGTTTTGGTGGGTGCGCTCAAAGGTAGGACTGTCCGTTCAGGTCCTTTGAGTGTAGATGTTATGAGCGGGCTATTGAGTGAGCCCATGCCTGATGATGTTAAGATCAGGGATCACGTTTTGCGGCGATTGTTCCTAATAATCATTCGAGGCTGCTTCATAGCAGATAACTCTTCCATGGTATCTTTCGCTCTGGTCAGCGCCACACGTGATGTGGACCATATAGGAGAGTACGATTGGGGCTCTTACATCTTTGCCTATTTCCTCTGGGGCATGCGTCTGTGCTCACAGGGTTTGACCGAGGCTTGGTTAGGGTTTTACCCATTTCTGCTGGTGAGTATTTCTCTTGTCTTTTTCCTTTCACAGATTAATAGTGTTTACTGATAGCGGATGTTTTGCCATTATGTTGGCAGTTTTGGGCCTATGATAGGCTTTCATGTTTGCATCCTATGAGTGTGTTAGGCTTAGATACCTATCCACGAGGACGACGATGACACCATTCTATCTTGCCAGATGTCCTCAGATCCGAGGGCTTCATTATCATTGCAGTATCACTGTTGAGGCTGCTTGTACCGGTGACGCCATCACATGGCTTCCATACTCAGGGGATCATTTGATCATCGGTTTTGAGGATGGACACCCTACTGGAGTAGAGTATTTGATTTCAACCCGGAGATTTCCTCTCTTCACGAGATGGAGGTGGGAGCTCTATTTAGAGAAGCGTGCTATTAGGAGCACCACAGGGGAGATTCAGATATCCGATCTTAACTCCTGTTAGCATCATTGGCTCAGTATTGCGATCACCCACCAATCGATATTCCATTGTTGGAGTCGACGGTTTTGATTTATCGGAGGGTCCATGTACTCGGGGGGAGATATTCCGGTATTTGGTGGCTCCCTCGCACTATTGGGGCCCAGTCCCGTGCCACATAATTTATAGGGGACATGGTTCCTGGATCATTGATGATGACTGATTGGGTAGCTTGTGTTTGAGCTCCGACCCATATGACCTAGATTGATAGCTTAACCCGGCAGTTGGATCAGACATAGATATTTATTCGGCATTGGGGCGTAGATCCGATGAAAGTGAGACATTTGTTCCTTCCATTTCAGTCTTTGGCCCCTCAGACGACCCATTTGGTTTTTCTGGCGCAGATCCTCCCCTTTATAGGCCTGACAACCCTATTGATAGAGATCCAGTGACTCAGGAGGAGTTACATCAGGTGGACAGGATTGAGGATATGGACATCGAGACCATTGTCTTCTTCTTATGTGTATTCTCGCTATATCTTTTGATAGGCCTCTGTTAGATATTGGGTGGCTGTTCCCCATTCTCGCTATATCTTTTGATAGGCCTCTGTTAGTAGTAGGGAGTTTGTGCCCCATTTTCATATACTTGTAGCTTTATAGAGCTGATGTATTAGATGATGATATATTTAGGAATGTATGCACCATTTTTTCATTCCCTATATCATATTGCCATCCATTATCTGTTATGCATGTATCATGTTATGCATATGTATGTATGTCCAGAGATACTCGGTATTGACCCCTGGATGGTCTTATGACACAGCCTGCACAGATGTCTTCTTCGACAGTTAGTCATATAGATCATACCCCACCGTCAGTGGTGGCATTGGGTATGCGCTCGTGGTACGATAGCATGTCACCACCAGATAGGGTATTTGAGATACGTTATTGCAAAGACATACCATGACCCTTTTGACATTTTAGGTTCTTGCAGGATTTGTAGATGGGATGCTAGAGCATTGGCTAGCTGATAGGCAGGTATTTCGCTTTGGCATCCATGAGTTGACTCCTACTCTGGAGGAGTATACTCGTTTAACGATGCTGCCCCTAGACCGACCTTGCGTACACATGGCTTTGGGAGACATGAGTAGACGATTCATGACTCTCACCGGATTGAGGCGCAGAGTGGTGCAGGATGAGCTGACATCTGGTCATGTGATCTCTCAGCGTTTTTTGTATGACAGATTTGGTGCGGAGGATAGCTACTCACGACATTCAGGGGATTTCATTGTGTTGGAGGATCATTGGCGTTTGGCCAGAGTTGATGTACTGATACTATGTGTATTGTCATACGTGTACATGCCGCGGTACATGGATGAGATAGATATAGGCGTTATCATGGCGGTGAGAGCTCTCAGGGAGGGTCATACCATTATACCTATGATCGTGGTAGAGACCTTACGATCAGCGTCCTACTACCGTACTTACCCGTCAAGTGTGTTTACAGGGAGTTCGGTCATGCTATATGTGTGGTCTATGTCACACTTACGACCAGTTGGTACCTTTAGACAGCATGGGTATTGTTTCTCCCATGAGGTGGCTATGTCGTATTTCTTTCAGCCATCGGAGTGTGTAGATGCTCAGTC
Organism: Panax quinquefolius; assembly: GCA_020205615.1. Lineage (NCBI taxonomy): Eukaryota > Viridiplantae > Streptophyta > Magnoliopsida > Apiales > Araliaceae > Panax > Panax quinquefolius. Next base: position 71,970,053 of record CM035170.1, on the reverse strand, counting down.
CTGGTCCGTATTTTTGGCAGATATCAGAGATCCATTTAGCATATTACCGTGCTCGGGGCTTTGCTCACCATCTGACTTCATTACTCATGCTCGGGCATGGATTTCCTCCCTTTGGTCGGGCTTGAGGGGCGTGACGACTTATCATCCATTGGCCGTGATGTCGCAGTTTGACCAGTTCTAGGATTTTCATCCTTTCGGGGCGGCGTCGGTCACTCGACTTCCGATACCTTCGACCAAGGACCGATCTTGTGTATATGCTCTGCTTTTCCTGTCAGTCATCCTGGTTATTCAGTAGAGTACTCCGCATGGATAGAGACGGAGGTTTTATCGGCTGCAACAGCATTTGCAGTACCAGAGATTGAGTTAGACGATGTAGAGCCTATAAAGGACATTAATACCTACATCGAGGAGGATACCGCTGTTGGGTTGCCAGCATTTCTTCTAGATTCTCCTAGTACCAAGATACTTTTGTGATCCAAAGACTCAAAGACGATGATTTAGAGTAGAGTCTTCATCGATGACCTTTGAGAGACCAGATTCAATCTATGATTTCGATTTGCTCTTGATGTGAGGGACGCCATACTATTAGAGTGAGACGAGGCATTAGCTCGTAGAGATGCCATTGTTGTTGAAGCGGATTAGGCCAGTCGAGACGAGACGCGATGATAGTTGAGCGGGATAGTGCTATATCTACCCGGGATGTGGCTGTCATAGATAGTACTGCAGCGAGGTCCTTTACCACTGGTATGATCGCAGAGATGAGTGCTTATATCGATGAGCATATGGTCATCATGCAGATGGCTACAGATCTGTTGGGTCGTGTGGATATTCTTATCCAGGAGACTACAGCTTTACCTCCTTCCTCTGAGAGGGATGCCATATTGGCTTTGCTAGCTTGCATGTACCCTGATTCGTAGATGATCTTGTATTTACCTGCACAGACTAGCTTAGCCATTTTGTCATGTACAGTTCACATTGTATATATATCAAACAACATTATATATGATAGGGAAATATATTTTTGGATCACTTCCCTTTTAGATATGCCTCACTATTTGCTTGATATTTTGCCTGCTGCTTCAGGGCTTGTGATCTTGATGAATTCTGAATTCTTCCTTGGTGGATGGGCATTGAGCTGTCTCTGGATAGTTCAGAATGGATCATCGATCTATGTATATCCCTACCATCTTTGGTGTCTTGGGACTTGTTTCTGAATGGAAATGTGGAGAGGAATGTGGCTTTCTTCTCTGAGATTGACCGCTTTCCGGATGGTCGCATGATGATTTCTATTTAGGAGAAGCCTAGTTAATTCCACCTCTTATGGTTTAGTATTACTCTTGAGGTATGACATGCACTTAGATGGTCGCCGAATCTCCTATTTGGGAGGAGTTCATGTAATTCCATCTCTTTGGTCTGAAGCCGAATGAAATGTAGTGGATTGAAAGAGAATCCCAATACCCGCTGATAATGGTTTGTATTTTGGTAGGGGGTGAGACCGTACCATGAATGGCTGCCTACGTACTCCATTTGAAGAGGAGATCAGGTCTGCGTAGTTCGAACCTGGTGTAAGAGGTTCAACGTCAGATATATATATGATATGGTGTAGGAATGTTTTTGGTTGTTTTTGCTTTTGTAAGGAGAAGAGGGTAGAAATGTTTTTGTTGTTTATGTTTTATTGCGACCGGGCCATATGAAATGGTTGCCTACGTACTCCTAGTGAAGAGGAGATCAGGTCGACGTAGTTCGCCCCTCGTATGAGAAGAAAAGCGTAATCCCATGTGCGGTCGAGAGTGCGGGGAGGAGAAAGTTTAATCCTAGGTTGAGGATAAACTGCAAGCAGGAGAAGTTTGATCCCATGTATGGGTAGCCAAATTGCGAACGCAAGAGGTTCAATCCATGGTGGGATGACCTAAGTTGTTTGAGCACAAAGGAGAAAGCCAGGCTGCTGGCTTGAAGAGTATGTTTCCCTGAGGGGCAAAGTGTAACAAGTTGTAGGTGGTAAAGGGTTAAAGAACCGCAGAAATGACTGGTGACTGGATGATGATGCACTGTGGTGTTTCTTTGGTTACTTGGATATAATACCGTTTTCACGGTGTACGAGTTGATGAGTTGTGGAAATTCATCGCCGTCCATTTCTTGTAATCTGAGGCGCGCCTCTGTCAATATTTCTTTGACAATAAACGGGCCTTCCCAGTTAGGGAGTTTAATTTTCCTTTGGCACGATCTTGATTGTCAAGAATCTTCTTGAGAACCAAGTCATGTTTAAATTGCCATAGCCGGACATTTTTTTTGTTGTAGGATCTGGCGATCCTTTCTTTGGTATAAGTGACCATGGAAGATAGCCTCGATTCGTTTTTTCGTCTATCGAGACAATTGGTGATACCTATCTTGTACCCATTGGTTTTCATCCACCGTGGCGTCGATCAACACACTGAGAGATTCCATCTCAACTTCTATGGGAGCTTTGCTTCCATCCCATAGGTTAAAGCGTAGGGGTTGCCCGGTTGAAATACGACGCATTGTGGTCCCTGAGGCTAATAGAGTAAGAGGCAACAAAAGTTAGGCCAATCTTTGTGGTTGGTGACATCTTTGCATAATCTACTTGATGTTTTTGTTAGCCGCTTCAACAAAGCACCATTCATCTTGGACGATAGATGATGTGAGTTAAGATGTTTGATGTGGAATTCTATCGCATAACTCCTCTATCATTTTGTTGTTGAGGTTTTTGGCATTGTCGACACAATCACCCCGGTTGTTCATATCGACAAGTGACATTGTTTCGATGAAAGTAATGATGACTTCTTTAGTGACCCCGGGAAGGAGGGTCGCTTTACCCACTTGGTGAAGTAGTCGATCATGGTGAAGATAAATCGGTAACCATTATCGGCTTTAGGCTCAATGGGCCCAATAACGTCCATTCCCACATTGAGAAGGGCCAAGGCGAACTCATATTGTGGAGCTCCCCGGAGAGGGTGTGTATAGCATTCCCATGAATCGCATCGATAGCATCTTTTGACGTGGTCATGGCAATCGGGATTGAGAGATAGCCAATAATGTCCGCCCCGAGGACTTTCGACAAGGAGGGGCCACTCATGTGGGGGCCACAGAATCCGCCATGGATTTCATCCATAAGCCTTTGGGCTTGATCTTTGTCTAGACACCTGAGGAGACCTAGTCCTGCATCTCTTTTATAGAGCGCATCTCCATTCAAGTAGAACTTCATAATGAAGTTGATTGATCCGCCTTTTCTCGGGCCAAAGCTCGCCTCGGTGGTGTAGATCCATCTCGCAGATATTCCTTGATATGCTGATACCAAGGAGGTTGGATGGGATGTAGCTCATCCGATACTTCTCCAACGTAATTCCCATAGGCTGGGGCCTTGTGCAGGGAAATTGTGACACTTGGCAAGTGTTCCTTGTCTAATATGCGAATCAAGGAGGCCAAAGTTGCTAATGCGTCCGCGAAATCATTCCTATTACAAGGAATGTGTAGAAAGGAGATTTCTTCGAACTCCAAAGCCATCTTCAAAACCTGCCGATGGTAAGGCAGAAAATATAGTTCCTTGGTTTGATTGACTCCGGTGGATTGTCTGATTACCAACTCCGAATCTTCGAGGACAGTTAACCGCTTGATTCCCATTGAACGGGCAAGTTTTAGCCCCATGAGACAGCCTTCATACTCAGCCGTATTGTTGGTGCTGACAAGCTATAATTTGACCAACAACGGATACTGCTCTCCCGTGATCGATACTAGAATTGCTCCGGCCCGAACCTTCCATGTTAATGTACTCCATCAAAATACATCTTCCATGATTGGCGTGTATTGTACAGATGGTGTTGCTGCACTGTCATTACTCCTTCATCGGGGAAATATGTTTCCAAGGGTTTGAAATCCCCTGAAGGTGCGGCGGCCAGTTGATCTGCGATTCCTTGACCTTTGATGGACTTTTGAGTCACATATACAATGTCAAATTGTTGTAGGATCAACTGCCATCTGGATAGCCGATAGTTCAACATGGGTTTGTTGAACACGTACTTGAGAGGATCCACGCGGGATATGAGATGGGTTGTGTGACCATGGAGGTAATGTTGTAACCTCATGGCAGCCCATGCTAAAGCACAACACGTCTTCTCGATCAGAGTATACTTGTGTTCATTGTTGTTGAACCTTTTGCTGAGGTAATATATAGCTCGTTCTTGGCCTTTATCGTCTTTCTGTCCCAGCATACAGCCCATGGCGTTGTAACTTATGGACAGGTATATGAAGAGGGGAACATCATCCCTGAGTGGTACCAAGATAGGAGCTTTGACTAGCTGTTTTTTGATTGTAAGGAAGGCATTCTGTCACTCATCATTCCATTTCATGGAGGAGTTCTTCCTTAATAACTTGAAGATTAGTTCACAGGTTGCTGTGAGTTGGGAGATAAACCTGCTGATGAAGTTGATCCTTCCCAAAAATCCCCGTATTTCCTTTACTGTCTGAGGAATGGGCATTTCCGTGATGGCTTGGATTTTGGTAGGATCCAGCTCAATCCCTTTGTGGCTAACTAAAAATCCTAGTAACTTGCCTGACTTGATGCCAAAGGCGCACTTAGCTGAATTCAACTTCAAGTTGTATTTACGCAACCTGTTGAACAACTTTCTGAGATAGTCTAGATGGTCATCCTCCTTCCGAGACTTGACAATGATGTCATCCACATAGATCTCAATCTCTTTATGCATTAAGTCATGGAAAAGAGACATCGTAGCTTCGTTGATAGGTAACTCCGGCATTGATGAGGCCGAATGACAACCGTCTATAGCAAAAAGTTCCCCAAGGAGTGATGAAAGCAGTCTTCTCACGATCTTCCTCGGCAACCATGATCTGATGGTACCCCGCAAAGCAATCAAAGAAAGGAGTACATGTCGTCATTGCTGTGATATTATCAATGAGAATGTGGATAAATGGCACGTGAAAGCTATCTTTTAAGCAAGCTTTGTTCAAGTCCCGGTAATCCACGCAAACTCGCACCTTCCCTCCAGGTTTAAGCACGAGTACAATGTTGGATATCCACTCAGGATATGTAGACACCATGATGATGCCGGCTTGAAATTGTTTCACAATTTCTTCTTTCACCTTTAAACTCCACTCGTGTTTCAATCGCTTTGAGCTTTTGTATTTGGCTTAAATCCCTCTTTAATGGGAAGGCGATGAAGGACAATGTCAGTGGACAAACCCACCATGTCTTCATGAGACCATGAAAACACATCCTGGAATTGGGTTAATAGCGTAACCATGTCATTCCGTTGGTTTGGGGTAAGGTCTGAACCAATCTGGATTAACTTAGGACTTTCTAAGGTTCCGAGATTGAAAGAAGTGGTTTGATCAAGTTTGGGTTTGGGTTTGTCTTTGACCCATTCTTGAATTTCTGGAGGCACCTCAATGTCATCCTATAGATCCATCAAGGCTGAATTCAGCTCTACATCAAAGGTATAATCCTTGTGTAGGAGAAGCATCGTATCTGCAAATATAGGCACATCTAAATTCAGATTCCTAAAACAAAATATGCTTTCACTTAGTATATATGAAATGCGTTGATCATACACAATGTTAGCATATACTGGCAAAATAAACTGCTAATCTTTGTATGTAAAAGTAAGCGTTATTATATCTCACAATGAAAAAGAATTTCACCCGCTTTACCCTTGTCGACCAAAGCAAGGAATACTGTTCCAATTTATAAGGGTAAAGTCCGGGTGGACCGCAGTGATGGAGGGATTGTCATCATCCTCCTTGTCCCAAATGATGGCCATTACGTCAGGGTAATCATCATCTGGGGCGTATCTTTTGGTATGTTCTTCATGGACGATGATGCGCATGCCCGGCATTATTCGGACAACGTTTTCCTTGATTCTCCGCTCCTCTTCTTCGATTGCGGGATTTGGAATAACGTTTTTCTTTTCCTCCACCGGTTTCGTCTTAGGAAATAACATGGCCATGACATTGGCTGGCACCTTTACTGGAGGTTGTGCGGACTCGGAGTTTGAAGGCGAAGCCAAACGCCACCTGGTTGAAGCTAAAGGAATCTGTTGATGCTTATGAGGATTCCTATGACTAGAGCTGGCAGAATAGCCTAGTCCAGTTGTTTCAAATTTCTTGGTTAATCGAATGGGATACTGGATACCCTGGCCATCTTTACCCAACCCTTGTCCTGGCTTATAACCCAACGACATCATTTCTTGAGTGGCTGACATCACCTCATCAGAAATGTGGGGTTCGAGCAATGGTGCTCCAATAGCGTGGTATTGGGTGTTTCTTATTTCCAAAGCATGAAAATCGACCGGTTCTACATCCGCATTGGCATTGATGAACCAGTATATCCCCATCTTTGAGGAATCTCTGGTTCAACGTTAACCGTGACTGTGCTATTGTTGATAATGTACTCAGATTGTTGGTGAAGGGTGGAGGGGCCTCGCCGCCATATAGATCCATGGTCGCCCCAAGAGCGGGTTGTATCCCGAATCTATCTTGAGCACATGGAAGGATCTGTGAGAATGTATGAGGCCAATTTCGATTGGCGCTCAATTACTCCAACCGAAGTTACGGTGGGCTCCATCAAAAGCTTTGATGATAGTATGGCTACTACTCAATTCGATTGAGATTGATATTCATCTTCACCAAGGTGGTATATGGGCGAGATATTCGAGAGAGGAACCTCCATCTATTAAGACCCTCGCTACCATATATCCAGGAAGACAAGACCATGATGTGTAACGGACTTGCGATGACCGATCCGCCAGGCGGTATGTCATCATCAGTGAAGGATATCACATTAGTGTTGAAAATGTGATCAACCATGTGTTGAAATTTTTTTGTATCCACTGATGTCGGAAGATAGGCTTCTTCCAAAACCTTTAACAAGACCTTCTGGTGATATTCGGAAGTTAGGACCAAGTCCAAAATTGATATTTGTGGTGGAGCTTCCTTCAAGCTTAAAACCACCGAGGCTTCGTTATGACCCACAGCGCGGAAGAATTTTTCAATCTTCTCCATGGGTATTTTCCCCTTTGATTTGGTGGTGGGGTTCATCACCCGATGGGGAAGATAAAATGGATTTTCCTTCGACACTGTTGCAGTGGTATGTGAGGTGGATCCTTCACATTCTCCATAATTCCACGGAACCTTGCGCAAGCTAACAATAGGATATTATGCTCTACATGGCAAGTTGATTGGCTCGGGAGCGGCCACTTTCAAAGGATTGCTTCCTCCTTTGAGCTGAATTATCGGTGTTGTGAGAACAGTATTAATCCCTTCACCTTCAGTAGATATAACTTCTACCACACTTTTCCACTTAGTAGGGCCTGGATTCTCACTTGCTCGTAACACAATGTCGTTATCTGCCAATCGCAGTACACCACTGTCGATTAGATTTTGAATAAGGTGGCAGAGTGCCTAGCATTCTTCTGTGCTGTGACCGCGAGACTGGGAGTGGTATTGACATACTCCATCAGAGTTGTACCGTCCCGAACGGGGGTTGATTGGAGGTAGAAGGGAACTGATCCTTCCTTCATTGATTAACATGTGAAGGATTTCCTCCATGGGTTGGCCCAAATAGGTGAATTCCCGTTTGTTGGAAAAATCCCGACGGGCTTTGGCATTTGCTCTCTTCGTCACTTTGTCTTCTAGCATTTCATTTTCTGAAAGGGACGAGGGAATATTCATGACGATTGGTAGAAACCGGCATGCCTCCTGGCTGATTAATTCTTAGTCAGTCGTTGATCGATAAGTCACCGCCCGCCAATTGCTCAATTTGTTTGCAGAGCACTTTCATCTTTCGTTCCATTGTGAACTGGAACTTGGCATAATCCCATTTGTCATCACCGTCTTTAAGGGTCTGGGGGGAATCACAGCTGAAGTTGGAACTCTGTCCACTGCTCCAATTAATCATGTTGACCTCTTCTTCTTTGTGTTGAGGAAGAGGGTTGTCTTGTACGTGAGACTGATCGGGTTTGGTGACTACGATCTCTCCATTATCTATTAGGTCCTGGATCTTGTGTTTCAAGGACCAACAATCTTGAGTATCATGTCCAGGTGCGCCGACATGATAAGTACATTTCCTAGCAGCATTAAAACCCCGTCCATTAGGGCTGGCTGGTGGAAGAAGATGCGTGATTTTCTTCTGTGTTCTCAGAAGATTAAGAATGTTCTCGAGGGTATCCCCTAAGGGTGTAAACACTCGATGACGTTTGACTTCTCCACCTTTTGGTACTGGAGGGTTTGCAGACTGTGCTGGAAAAGGGAGTGTAGTTTCTCCTTTGAATGGGCATACTTTGATTGCCTTTTTGTCCTTGTAGTATCAGGGAAACATCTTCCTCTTTCTTTTTATGGACCTTCCGGGGGTTTTTCCCATAATTTCCAGATTAGATGTGATCAACAACAGCTTTGAGTGCGGCTAGGTCTTGAATCTTTCCTGACTTCAACACCATTTCAGCCATCTCCCCCTGTTTAACCATTTCAAAAAACGGTTTGCCGATGCCGGCTAAAACTCTCTCATAGAAGGGAGCTTCTTGTATGTCTATGAATGTCATGACCATTTCTGATTCTGTCATGGCAGGACTAACTTGGGCAGCCAGGCGTCTCCACCTTTGGGCATACTCTCTGAAAGACTCGTTAGACTGTTTCTTGATCTTGGTAATCTGATACCGATCAGGAGCCATTTGAGTTTAAAAACTGTATTGAGTGAGGAAGGCATGTGCTAGCTCTTCCCAGCTGTGGATTTTGGAGTTGTCTAATCTTGTGTACCACGAACGGGCTTCTCCAGTTAGACTCTTTTGGAATAATTGCATTATGAGTTTTTCATCCTCTGCATAGGATCCCAGTTCTCCAATAAAGACTTTTAAATGTGTATAAGGATCCCCTAACCCGTCATATTTTTCAAAGTCAGGAGTTTTAAATTTTTCTGGATAGTGAACACCAGGAAAAATACATAGATCAGCATATGAAACACTCCCGTGTGTTTCAATTCCTTTGATAGTGTGAAGGGTCTCTTCCATTTGGAGGACTTTCTTTTTGATGTCACCATTGTCCGGATCTCCAAAGTGGAATGGGAAAGATCACGCGCTTTTGTTGGTCATATCCAACTGTGGCTCTGGTATGGTAATGACCAGAATTCCTCCTTGTGTGGAGGGCTCAGTATGTACGGGTATTTTCTGACCCTGTGTAGACTGGTGTAATTCTTTTAATAGAACAGTCAAATCTGTAATCTATTTGCTTAATCCGTCGAACTCTTTGCGAGAAACTGGATTAAGTTCAATCTGGTCGGATGACGACATGATTGACTGTAGGCCTGTTGCCTTTTTGGACTTTGACCGGGTAGTAAGTCCGATTGATTCCCTGCGAAAGACTGGCATAGTTTAGTCCTTAGGGAAGGTGTATAATGACATGCTATGTGATGTGTCCATTTTAGGAAATTTATCCTGCAAAACGGGTGTCAGCTGTTCGTAGCATGTATGTGGACATATTGCTTCATATTTCTCATTACATGGAGATATATATGGAATGTAATTACAAGTAATTGTGTTTACAAGTAATTGAAATGAGAGCATGAAGAGACTTTCTCCGTTTGGGTTTATCGAGGTGACCTATCTTAGGTTACTCTCATGCTTTTTGGCATGAAGGTTCCCAAATCATCGCAATCTACTTGACGGGAAGTTAATCCGGTCTTTCAACTGGAGCGAATTTGGGTGGTGCCTTTCCTGAGCCTCGGAGAATTAGTCTTTTCACGAGTCCAGTAATCAAACACCGATGGAATAGCCTCCTGGTGGAGGGACCACACAACATACATTCACATACATCGCGTCTCACCGTATGAAATGATGACATGTGCGAAGCACTAATATCATAAGCAGTTTATAGTGCGAAGCACTAACATCACACGCAGATATGATGCGAAGCACTAAGCTTAAACAAGACATGCATTCGTACACATTCATCCAATATAAATGCAACATCCACACACAAGCAGATAACAGTTTTGAAAAGATTGTAGTAGCGGCTTAAGTCCTCTTACTGGAGTCCCCAGCAGAGTCGCCACCTATCGACGTCGGGATTTTTGGGTGTCCCTTTCCGTTACTTGTTCTTTGGTGTTCTCATTTTAGGTGAGATTTGTTTGAAAAAACAAGTGAAAAAGGTCCGACATGTATAATGTCGACGATGGGACTGTTAAGAGTCGCCAGTTGGTTTTTTAAGTGGTTGTACCAACACAACCGAGAAAAGGTTTGCACATTGATCCAGTGATGTGACACTGATATACGGGTCGGCAAAACCGAGATTCATTTAGGGTCCGGGGACTTGGTTATGCGGGGGGAAGGTGTTACGCACCCCCCGACATCCGTGTTACCACGGTGACCGCCTCTTTTCAAGAAACTATTATCTGAGTGTGTGTGTGTGTGGGTCAATGTGCTGTTATATGAAAGTTGTGCGAGGCCTCGTTCGAGCCTATATACATAGGGTTTGAATTTATGTAAAAATTCAGTTTTTAGCAAGATATGGCAATGATGTTTTATAAAAGAGGTTTTTCAAACCCTGATGCTTAATAGGAATTAAGACCTTTTACGCTTCCATTTTTATTAAGTGAGCGGCTGGATTGATTTTATTTGACGGATGCGAGGCATCCGTATGAAAAATAATATATATATAAAAATAATTCCGACTTCCTCGTGGGTATGGAAACCATCTGAGGAAATACAAACATCGCAGAATAATTTACAAGCTGCTTACAGCTGAAAATTTCCATCACGGGAATCGAATCTAGATCCAATGAGATGAATCTGTGATCACATGATTCCTAGGCGCACAGAATATTGCAATTTGTATAAAAGCAATAAGCAGGTATATATATAAAAGCGGTAAATATATATATAGACAGGATCACCAACCACGAAGCACCTCCATGGGGGATCAGAAATATAAATAAAGCTGTAGATACGGTCAACCGCCACGAAGGAAACTCTAGGCGGGACAGAATGTAAATAAAGTTGTAAATGAGGTCAACTGCCACAAAGTAAACTCCAAAGTGTGATTAAATGTAAAGAAAGTTGTAAAGTGATCAATCGCCATGAAGGGAACTCTGTGCAAAATATATATAGATAAAATATATATATATATATATATATATATATATATATATATATGTATAAAAGCAATAAACGCACCAGATGTAAAATCCAGGCTCATCGAATATAGTTCGACCACAGTTCATATATATATATATATATATATAAAAGCGAGTAAACGCATCGCATCAAGTTCAGGCTCATCGAACAAAGTCCCATGCACAATTGATATTTATATTTATATATATATATATATATATATATATATATATATAAGTTTAATAAACGCACTGCATCAAGTTCAGGCTCATCGAACAAAGTCAAACCAGACGGTTGATATATATAATATATATATATATATATATATATATATATATATATATATATATATATAAAAGCTAAATAAACGCACTGCATCAAGTCTCAGGCTCATCGAACAAAGTCCGATGCATGCAGTTAATATATATAAGTATATTTATATATTAAAGTCATAAACGCCTGCATCAAGTTCAGGCTCATCGAACAAAGTCCGACAAGCGGTTAATATATATAATATATATATATATATATATATTAAAGCGAAGAACGCTCCACACCGAAGTTCAGGCTCAATCGAGGCATAACTCGATAATGTTAGTCAATATATATATATATATATATATATATATATATATATATATATATATATATATATATATATATATATATATATATATATATCTTGACCGAATGAAACCACGGATCAAGTCAAGGAAAAAAAAGCAAGCAACACGACTCTCAACGTGTAGAAGGGTGTGTGCAAAGATGAAAAGAAAGACTCTAAAGTGTGTGTGAGAAGGCTTACAAATTGATCGATAAAAAGGGCTTCTATATCTTTAGAGTGGGTAAACACCTTGGGCTTTTGTGGGTACAAAAGAGGCTATATATGAGCTCATGTGTGTTTGAAAGTGGAAAATACCTTTGTATGGCAAGTGCAAGAGCAAATTGTGTAGGGTTTCCCGTCTTTTTCTCTTAAAATCAGCATCCCAAGCCTCTTATTTATAGGGAAAGGTGCCATAGGTGTACCGCTGACTCACAAATTGAGTGTACCAGAGGCTGGTCGGGTCGGCCTTGGGATTCGCTCGGGTCAGTCGTCTCAAGTATGTGCACTCAGCAATTATAATGTCCACTCGGATTTTGAGAAGTGCAATCCAGATCCGCGTTTGAGGTATTCAGGACCTATTTTGCATCGCCGCTGTTGTCGAGAGTTATCACGATGGCATGGGATTAGAGTTTGTCTGAAGTCTTTAAAGATGGGACGATGCCCTCCGGTCTTCAAGCTTTCACTTTCATCCGTTACCCCGCATAATAGTCACTCGGGATTGGTTAGCCTTGTGGGACATTGTTGCGTAGAGACGAGACGTGGCATAGTGTTGGACGAGATGGCGATGTTACCCCTCACCGGCATTATTCTTCTTTGGATTGGGCCGATAAGCAGACGTTGCTCGAGACTTCACCGAGATTGACCGTCAGATTTGTTGAAGGTCCTCATTGTCATCTTTGAGGCGTGCCTATCTTCCCGATGTTATTGCCGGGTTGGCATAGTTTATTTTATTGTGAGTGCCCAGATTTGAAGCTGATGGCATTTGAGACAAGCATTTTTGGGGTTATCTCCGAAACTGCATTCCTTGGGGTTATCACCAAGGTTGGTGGCTATTCCCATGGTTGGGACTGAGACTGGATACCTCGGGGTCATCTCCGAGATTAATCGGTCTTTTCCGGTGTGTGTTCCGATATTGTTTCTGCAGGTCTCGGGGTTAAATTCGAGGTTGAAACCGTTACTCCCAGATTGCGATCCGGGGTTGATGCTGAACTTCCGGTAGTATCCGATATGGATTTGGATTGTCTTTCAGGGTTCTCTCTTAAAAGACGAATCTGTCCTCCTGCAATGTTAGTAACAGTAGTACAAAAAATTTCGAGTGTCTACACGGTGATTCGGTACCTAATAGCGAAAAAAGATGCTAAGCCACGCCTTATCCGATGGATTCTCCTACTTCAAGAGTTTGACTTAGAAATTAAAGATAGAAAGGGGACGGAGAATCAAGTTGTTGAGCCATTTATCAATTTGGAATATTTGGAGAAAAAGGAAGAAGATAGATGTGCAATCAACGAGTCATTCCTGGATGAGCAATTATTTGGGTTAAATGCAGAATTTTCTTGGTATGCAGACTTTGCGAATTATCTGGTGAGCAACATGCTTCCCCCTGATCTTACACGACAACAGAAAAAGAAGTTTCTTCATGACGTCAATTGGTACATGTGGGATGAGCCTTATTTATTCAAACAGTGCGCCGACAAGATGATTAGAAGGTGTATCCCCTACAGTGAAGTGCACAACATACTGCAAGAATTCCACTCATCGGCATATGGGGGACATTATGGGAGTGAGCTCACCGCAGAAAAAGTGCTTCAAGCCGGGTTTTATTGGCCGACATTGTTCATAGACGCCCACCAATTTGTGAAAACATGTGATAGATGTCAAAGGGTGGGAAATATCTCTAAACGGAATGAGATGCCCCTACAAACAATTCTTGAAGTGAAAATCTTTGATGTATGGGGCATAGATTTCATGGGGCCATTCCCTTCGTCTTTGAGCAATCAGTATATTCTACTCGTGGTGGATTACGTCTCAAAGTGGGTTGAAGCTGTAACACTACTATCCAACGATGCCAAGGTGGTCCTCAAATTCCTACAGAAAAAACATTTTCACGAGGTTTGGCACGCCAAGAGCAATAATTAGTGACGAAGGTAGTCACTTCTGCAATAAGTCTTTTATAGCTCTTTTGGCTAAGTATGGGGTTCCCCACAAGGTGGCTACATCGTATCACCCTCAAACAAATGGACATGCAGAGGTATCAAACAGAGAAGTTAAGAAGATATTGGAAAAAGTCGTAAATCCGAGTTGGAAAGATTGGTCACTTCGATTAGATGACGCATTATGGGCTTACCGGACTGCATATAAAACACCAATCGGGATGTCACCATATCAACTCCTGTATGGGAAAGTATGTCACTTACTCCGGTGGAGCTACAGCATAAGGCCTACTGGGCAATTCAGAAATTGAACTTTGACCAATCCACTATAGGAGAAAAGAGGCTACTCCAACTAAATGAGCTCGATGAATTCTAACTTCATGCATACGAGAACGCCAAGCTATACAAAGAAAAGGTCAAAAGATGGCATGACAAGAAAATTGTGCATCGAACATTCAAGTCGGGTCAATCAGTCCTCTTGTTCAACTCACGACTGCGATTGTTCCCAGGAAAGCTTAAGTCGAGATGGTCAGGACCATTCACTATAAAGCGAGTATTCCATCATGGCGCCGTTGAACTCTACAGTCGTAATCCTTTAGAGATGTTCAAGGTCAATGGTCAAAGGATAAAGCATTACTGGGGTGGTGAGTCAAACTGGGATGTCGTCAACATCACCCTCGCCGATACACAGTAAAACAGGGAGTAGTCAGGCTAAACGACTTAAAATCAAGCGCTAATTAGGAGGCAACCCAATATTTCGTTATTTTTTGTAGTTTTATTTATAATTGTTAGAATGTAGCTTTTATTAAGTATTAGGTAGGTATTATAGAGTAAATGTTTTGTTGAAACTCTCAATCATACTCCAAGTCGTCAATAATCTAACATCTTGCATGTTTATGGTTGCAGGAGGAGTCAAAAATGAGTAAGAGCAACAACGGGCAAGAAAAGAAGGAAAATAGGCTACTTTTGATCTGCACAATATGAAGTCAAAAATCTAAAGTCAGTGGGCATGCCCACCCAAAATGGCTATTTTAGTTTGGCACTTTTGGCCGGGGCGAGGGTCCTTGATTTTAAGTGAACACGCCAAAGATCTACACACAGCGCCTTCTATTTCCCCACTACACATTTTTTGTTTATCTCATTCTCCTTCACCCAAACCACCTAGCTTCCATTACACGACCACCTAGCCCACTCCTTCTACCCACGATTACACTAGACTTACACCTTCTCACCCCATTTGTGAGACCCCAAATTTTAAGAAATAAAAGTATTCAATTTTTCTATTGTAGACACTCGAAATTTTCTGTACTACTAGTACTAACATTGCAGGAGGACATATTCGTCTTTTAAGAGAGAACCCTGAAAGACAATCCAAATCCATACCGGATACTACCGGGAGTTCAGCATCAACCCCAGATCACACTCTGGGAGCAACAATTCCAACCTCGGATATAACCCCGAGAGACCTGCAGACACAATCTTAAACACACACCTACGGAGAAGACCGATTAATCTTGGAGATAACCCCGAGGTATCCAGCCTTAGTCCCAACCATGTGAATAGCCACCAACCTTGGTGATAACCCCAAGGAATGCAGTTTCGGAGATAACCCCGAAAATGCTTGTTTCAAATGCCACCAGCTTTAATCTCGGCGCTCATAACGAGATGCACTGTACCAACCCGGCAATAACATCGGGAAGACAGGCACACCTCAAAGATGACAATGAGGACCTTCGACAATTGCAGCAGTCCAATCTCAGCGAAGTCTGAGCAACGTCTGCTATTATCATTAATCCCGAGCGATAACCGGTGAGGGGCAACATCGTCATCTTGTCCAACACGATGCCACATCACATCTCTACGCAACTATGTCCCACAAGGCTAATCAATCCCGAGTGACTATTGTGCGGAGTAACGGATGAAAGTTGAAGCTTGAAGACCGGAGGGCATCGTCCCATCTTCAATGACTTCACACAAACTCTAATCCCATGCCATCGTACAACTCTCAACAATGGCGGTCCGAAATAGGTCCTGTATACCTCAAACGGATGCCTAGATTGCACTTCTGAAAATCCGAGTAGACATTACGATTGCTCGAGTGCACGTGCCGAGACGACGGACAAACAAACCACGACCGACCCACCATTATGGTACAGGCGACCCGGCCCTTTATGGTACACTGCGGCTCGTATGCTGCCTGATTCGCTCTGACTCGCCCACACACGATGTATTTCCCACTTTCAAACACCTGTGAGCTCATATATAGCCTCTTTTGTACCCACAAAAGCCAGTGTTTACCCACTGTAAAGATATAGAAGCCTTTTTTATCAGTCAGCTGTAAGCCTTCTCACACACTTTAGAGTCTTTCTCTTCATCTTTGCACATACCCTTCTACACGTTGAGAGTCGTGCAGAACTTGATCCAAGTGGTTTCATTCTGTCTCGTATATATATATATATATTATATATATATATATATACTTATATATATATTGACTAACATTATCGAGTTATGCCTCGATTGAGCTGAATTTTGCCCGAGGGCGTTTACTTGCTATTCTATATATATCTATATTTATATATATGAACTGTGTGTCGAACTTTGTTCGATGAGCCTAGACTTCGGTTTGGAGCGTTTATTGCTTTAATATATATATGTACATTTATATATATTAATTGTGTGTCAGACTCTGTTCGATGAGCCTGGATTTTACATCCGGTGTATTTACTGCTTTTATATATATATATATATATATATATTTTCAAATCTGCTGGAATTTTCTTCGTGGCGATTGATAAACTTCTAGCTTTATTTATGTTTTGTTCCGACTGGAGTTTCCTCCGTGGCGGTTGATAGCTTTTAACAACTTTATTTACATTTCTGATCCCCCATGGAGGTGCTTCGTGGTTGGTGATCAAGTCTGTATATATATTTACCGCTTTTATATATATATACCTGCTTATTGCTTTTATACAAATTGCAACATTCTGTGCGCCTAGGAATCATATAATCACAGATTCATCCCATTGGATCTAGATTGGTTCCGTGATGGACATTTTTCATTTATAGCGACTTATAAATTATTCTGCGATGTGCGAATTTCCTCGGATGGTTTCTATACCCACGAGGAAGTCGACATTATTTTTGTATATTATTTTCATACGGATGCCTCAGATCCCGTCAAATAAAATCAATCCCGGTAGATCACTCAATAAAATGGGAGTGTAAAGGTCTCAATTCCTATTGAGCATCGTGGTTTGAAAACCTCTTTTATAAAATATATTTGCCATATCTTGCTAAAACTGAATTTTACATAAATTCAAACCACATGTATATATAGGTTCGAATGAGGCCTCGCACAACTTCCATATAAGACACATTGACTCCACCCACACACACACACACTCGAGATAATAGTTTCTTGAAAAGAGGCGGTCACCATGGTAACACGGATGTCTGGGGTGCCTAACACCTTCCCCGCATAACCAAGTCTTGAACCTAAACGAATCTCGGTTTTCATCGACCCGTATATCCGTGTGTCACTGCTGGGTCAATGTGCAAAACCTTTTCTCTCATTGTGTTGGTACAACCATTTAAAAACCAAATGGCGACTCTTAATTGGTCCCATCGTCGACATCATACACGTATGGGACCTTTTTCACTTGTTTTTTTCAAACAAATCTCACCTAAAATGAGAACACTAAAGAACAAGTAACGGAAAGGGACACACAAAAATCCCGATGTCGACAGGTGGCGATTCTGCTGGGGACACCAGTAAGAGGACTTAAGCCACTATTGCAATCTTTTTAAAACTGTTATCTGCTTGTGTGTGGATGTTGCATTTATATTGGATGAATGTCTACGAATGCATGTCTTGATTGAACTTAGTGCTTCGCACTATAAACTGCTTATGATATTAGTGCTTCGCACATGTCATCATTTCATACGGTGAGACGCGATGTATGTGAATGTATGTTGTGTGGTCCCTCCACCAGGAGGCTATCCCGTCGGTGTTTGATTACTGGACTCGTGAGAAGACTAATTCTCCGAGGCTCAGGAAAGGCACCACCCAAATTCGCTCCAGTTGAAAGACCGGATTAACTTCCCGTCAAGTAGATTGCGATGATTTGGGAACCTTTATGCCAAAAAGCCGCGAGAGTAACCTAAGATAGGTCAGCCTCTGATAAACCCAAAACGGAGGATAGTCTCTTCATGCTTTCTCATTTCAATTACTTGTAAACACAATTACTTGTAATTTCATGCCATATATATCTCCATGTAATGAGAAATATGAAGCAATGTGTCCACATACATGTTATAAACAGCTGACACACGTTGTGCAGGATAAAAATGTTAGGTTTGTAATATTCATGAGCGCAATCAAATTGCATAAAAAGTGCGGAAGCGTGTAAAATCAGAGTTTAAAATAATTTACAAACCATAAACCCGGATCACCCTTTATGCATAATTATTAATTAAACGAAAAGATAAAGAATAAAATCATACCCTTGAAGATCAAGCTTCCTCAGTACAAGTTCACCTCCAATCCTTTTCGCGTTCAACTTGAATCCATCGGGTGTGGTTCCTTCCTTTGATCAACGTTAGCCACCCATGTGTTTGGCCTCTAGAGGTGATCCACCAAGGAAGAATAAAATTCAAGAAGATGGGTGTTATGGCTAACCCTAGTTTTCTATCTCTATAGAAAAGGCATACTCCCAACAACTTGGAATTATTACGTACTTTGTTAAAGTCAACAACCCATACCACCCATAATAAGACTCCTCTTATTTATAGATGTGGGCAACCCACCTTAACAATTAAGGAATTGGGTTTTAATTAATTAATTCTTTTAATTAATTAAGCTCCCTAATCTTATTAGGGATAATTAATTAAACTCCTTTAACTAATTTTCCTTCCTAATCCAATTAGGAATAAATGAGAGTACTTATATTAAATTAATTCCTAAACTCTTTAGAAATTAAAATAATAATAATTGTAATAATATTAATAAGACTCCTCTTATTAATTTATATTTAATATTTCTAAAATATTAAATAATAATATTAAGCTATTTAATTTATTCTATCACCATAGATTAAATTAAATATACATAACATATTATTACGATTATGCCATTTACTTCTTAAATAATTATTCTTCCTTTTATGGTGTGACCCTTTAGGTTCTCCATATTAAACAGGTTGTGAATAAATCAATTAGAACAATTCTAATCTTATTTAAATAAATAAATTAAATAATTAATTTATTTAAATAAATAATATTTATTCTACAATATAGGATAAGCCTCCCTAGCGATCAACTACTTTCCCAGATAATATAGATTTCAACATTAATCATAAAAGAACCTTTGAGTAAATAGTTAATGCATAATTCAATCCTTCCACCATACAATGTCCCAATTAAATATAAGACATGGAATTATCGTCAAGTCTTATTTTATTTAATTATATGTATTTCGATCCTTAAATGCACAACTCCATATAATGCAAATTAGAAACTCCTTTCTAATTTCATTCGCGCTTGCCAAGGACTACTGGGTTGTCATTTATCGAATCACATAGGACATTTCTTCTTTTATTAAAAGTGGTAGATTCTTTATTGATCATACATTATCTCCATGTACAACTTATTATACCCAAACATACCCTTTGATATACCCTAAGGGTCTTAAGGAATAAGTCAAAGTATAACTCATCATACACAAGATACTATGATGATCTCAAGTCCAAGGATTACTTGACTACTATCACTACAGAATTCCTATCGACAGCAAATAAAACTCCATTAGGTATTCCTTAGCGAGCCAATGCTCAAAGTGAACTTATTCTCTAATAAGCACCTACATACTTGCTTTAGTGTCTCCACACAAATGATCATGAGATCAATCATCCTCATCCAATGAGCAAGTTAACGATGTACCAATCTATCCGGATTCACTAATCTCCAATTTAGTAATCCAACGATTGGGAACTATTTTAGTTTTAAGCTTTCTAAGAATTTAGATCTCATTAGAATGATCATCATCATTATTCTAAAAGCATTGCTTAAAACTATGGGTTTATCACATATTATAAAACAAGATCATGTAGATAATTAAAAGCCCTTAATAAATTAATACTTTTTATTAATAAATGAATAAGATTGTTACAAAGTATATGCTTTATCATCAAACATGATTGGCTTGTGTGCATACTACTTTCAATCTCCCACTTGCACTAAAGCCAATCGTCATGGTATCTTATACTCTTCTTCTCTAAGTGACGATTATCCCGCCGTTGGATAAGCTTTAGTTAATGGATATGTAATGTTGTTCATGAGAGTCCACTATCTCTATAGTGATTTCCCATCTTCAATGATTCTAATAATCAAATGAATGTGCCACAACACATGTTTAGATCCAAGATGAGACTTAGGAACTATTCCTAGTTCTGTAATGAACTTTTAATCCAAACAATCAACTTGCAGCTTTATTTATAGCTATTTACTTTGTCTTTATCACTAAACCAAAGAACTCTTTCTTTGTTTGGAACCTTTTCAATTCATCGCACTAATTGCTCAAGGTAACACTTTACCTTAAAGTGGATTTTTCTGTCATCTTGGTCTGTCTGAAAAACTTGAGTCTGTTAAGCCCTCTAGTTTTAATTAAGAACCACCATGAATATGATCACATCCTTTGTGCCGGTCAAGCACTTTAAGATGTTTTTCACAGACTCATTGTGAACTTCTCCATAATATGACTGATCAACATCAGGTCTCGTATATTTCATTGCATACATGATTGTCACTCATGCGATCTCTCTTCTTTTAATAGTTTGTGGGGACTATTAAGAGAGATACACTCCATGTCTCATCAACATGAAACATCTCTTGGAGTTTGCCATGCTAAACGACTTTAGCATCAAATGAATATACGTTCCTTGGGTTAAGTCGAGGATCCTTTTAAATCTATCTATATAGATTTGTATCCCCAATTAAGATACTCTTCCCAAATCATTCATGGAGGAATGTTTAGACAACTTTATCTTTCTTCGATTGTAGCATTAGTATGTTATTTCTCATCCGTAGTATATCAACATATAATACTAGGAATGTCACGACGCTCCCTAATCGTCCCTTTTGTACACACTAGAACTCTTACCTCATCGTATGTAACTGGATCATCATCTTCTATGATGCGTACCTCATCATCATCATCCATGATGAATCCATACCTCCCAGGTATCTTCAGTATTATTCCAGATTTACGATTCGGTTGTGGTACAATACAGTCTATCTATGAGTTCTTCTTATTTGATTTATAGTTTTTTGTGGTTCTTGAACTTTTCAAGATCTATTATCCTCCCACTAGCCCTTTCAATGATAAACACCTTTATCTTTAGGAAGCGTGTTTCGCAATAAACACCTTTTTTGCTAAGTAGGATCATAGAACATTTACCCTAAACTTACTTTAGGATGTCCCACAAATCTATATTTGTCAAATCTTGTCCCAAGCTTATCCTTTGAAACCTTTTTCACATAAGTTGGACAACCCTTATCTTAACATACTTAAGATTAGAATCCTCCCCGTCCATAACTTTTATGGAGTCTTTAAATGGATTTTGAGGTTACCTTTTTCAGAGAGATACGTAGCCATTTCTAGGACATTATCCCAAAAAAAATACTGGAATGTCGGTAAAATCATTTTGGACCGCACCATGTCCAATAAGGTACGATTTTTCATTCAGATACATCATTCAATTATTGCGTATCAGGATGTGTCCATTATGAGAAAACCATTTTAGATGATCTAGAAACTTATTGCACAAGTATTTATTCCTTGATCTAATCAAAGAATCTTAATATTTTGCCAATTTGTTTCACTTCAATTCTTTTGAACCTTTCAAATAATTCACACTTGTATTTCAACAAATACATACATTCAACTCTTTGAATGATCATCTCCTTTTCTTATACTAATTTGTTCAATATACAAAATTATTTTCATGTAAGTCAAATATACAAAATCCCCGATTTTATCAATAAAGATTTAAATTTTGTCAAAATAATTTTTTAATATTATTGTAATTTGAGATAATAGATAATATTGTGTAGTATTTATAAATTTTGCAAAGTATGCAAGTGGTTATATTATATATTCGGCTCTGGGAATATTTTGATTTAAAGCAGGAATATTCGCATAACTACCAATCATTGGTGGAGTATTTATAAATGCAAAGTAGTGGTTATATTATATTGATCGAGAAAACGTTTAAAAAATATTTTATCTAAAATCATTGGTGGACCCTCATAATGTAATTAATTTTTATCGAGAAAACGACAAAAATATTTTATTGAAATAACTGAAGTTTTACCGTGGTTACCGCTGAACTAAGTAGTAAAAGTACAAAGAATACGCGTGTGGTCGCATAAGAAAGACACCAGATCGATTATCGATGCTTATGTGAGAAGTCACCTCGCTTTGATTCCATTATTATCACGATTAATAATATGAATTATTATAATGATAACGACGCTTTTGTTTTATTCGTATTATTAACGTAATAAAATGTAAACATCTTTTTTATATAAAATAGAATACTTTATTAAAGTTATTCTATAAATGTAATATATTATATTTTATTACGCATAGTGTCAGCATATGTTTCAGATGTCATTTGTATAGTTTCAGTATAAGATTGCATAAAGGTTTCAGATAGTAAAATGTTTTTATATAAATAGAATATATTATATTTTATTTAAAAGATTTTTTTTAAATATGGACCGCCGATTAAAGTAAATCAATCTGGACCGCTCATGGATTAGTTACTATGCATTCCATTTTCCTATAAATAAGCTCATTCCTTCATTATTTTCTTATTTAATTCATCAAACTCTAGAGAGAAATTATAGAGAGAAGTTATATAGAGAGAAAATTATAGAAAGAAGAAGAGTATTCTCGCTACTTCACTACTTCTATATTCATTTTTTTTTTTACTTGTAGTGGGTGTTATTCTTTCTTCTTCGAAGAGAACTTCGTTATTCCATTCATTATTATTCGTTGAATAACTCGTAAAAGTGGCATACCCTATACATAACCTCAGACACGCGCAGATACCCTATACTTGGTGAAATCCTTATGTTATTCCATTGCTTATTATTCTCGCTGAATAACTCAGATACGCGGTTTACCCTATACTTGGTGACATTCTTCTATTATTCTCGTTGAACATCCCCGTCTGTGTGTTTTACACCGACCGGTTCCGCTTTTTATTATTATTATTCGCTGAACATCATCGTGTTTTCAGGTGTTTTACACCGACCGGTTCCGCTTTTATCATTCTCGCTGAATATCCTATCGTGTGTTTTACACCGGATCCGGGTTCCATCTTTATTATTCTCGTTGAACATCCCGCTTGGTGTGAATTTCACCCGACCCGTTCGTTATTATTATTATTTTCGCTGAATAACTCGCCTATGCGCAAGCACCGCATTACGGTGATTTCTTTTGTTATTCCATTCTTTATTATACCCAATATTGGTTAAAACTTTGACTTCTATACTCCATGAAATTAGTAGAATATCCTCGATATTTTCATGCTTCATCCAAAGATCTTTTCATGGAAATATTCTTCCGATCATTCTTGAATTTTACTCTATTTAAACAAAGATTCATGTCGACAATTTGGACGTTAATAATTCATGGATTAAATAATTTTGAACTTGTTTTTTTATTGAATTATTATGTCATTGTCATCATCCTCATGTTATATTATGTTATCTTCGCTTACGCGGCATAGATGAACTTAGTATGATTATGACTGTGGATCATTCTAAGATAATCACGACTTGATATAAATGATGTGACAAAAGTCCTCAAGGGTCTGTGAATGCAAGTTGATGGATAGTTTTTGGTATGATTATGACTGTGGGTGATTCTAAGATAGTCACGACCATCGATAATTTGATGAAAATCCTCGACCGCGGGTATGTGGATGATTAGATGTGGTGGTTTTTATTTATTGTCGAGTCTCAGCCGATAAAAATTGATGAAAACCTTTAAAACCTAAAAGATAGTAGATTTTATTCTCTACTGACTTTTAATGGATCGCTTATTCCACCGCAGCTTAAACCGGGTTGTCTATTGTATTTTATCGCTTAACATCGTTCAAGGCTAATGATAATTTATTCTCGCATTATCTTAGTCATAATATTTCATCGGGCTAGTTGAGCTCACCCTTTCTTTCACCGTTTCTTCGTGAAATGAGAACATAGCCGGGATTTAGCTCTGGGAACGTAAGTAATGGTCCGAGGATAAGATTAGTAGTCCTCACTATTCTCGTGAAATAAGGTGATAATAGTTGTAATGAGGACTCCTTTCGAAGTTTGTATAATATCTAGTAGACAATATTTGTATTCAAACTCACGCTTTATGTCGATTGCATACCTACGCTTATATTAGTAAGTCAGATTTGAATTTATGTACCATGTAAGTGGCGACCCAAGATGGGTGACGATACCTAATTTTTGGGGGCGCCACAGCTGGTATCGTAGCTAGGATACGATCCCGCTAAGATGTGAGATAAGAACTAGAGGGAGAGACGGAAATTCTTCGCTAGTATGACCTACCTAAGTTTATTTGGTATTTAATTGGCTCACGTAGTATAGGATAATATTTGATATATTAATTAACCCTCGTGGTTGTGGCAGTTGTTGTTTGAAACGGCAAATTAAAAATATTCACAATGGAGTGAATGTGACCGCTAGACACCTTTAATCACTAATCGTGTTAATGCAAAGGTCGACGAGGAACAAATTAGAGATATCCACGTAGTAAATGAAGAACTAATTGTTGCACCCGAGCTAGTTGCAGGTAGGTAAATGGAAAGTGAGGAAGAAAGAAGAGGAAGAAGAAGAAGAAGAGGAACCCGAGGAGAATTGGTTGTAAGAAATTTATGATCAAAACTTAGAATTACAAAATCGTGTTCGTGAGCTAGAAGAACAAAAGTGAAGAACGGCAAACGGTCGTGGGAACAAAGGGATACAACAATTCAAAATTGGGTTACCCGATATGTGATGCTCGAACAAAATCACGCTTCGTAAGGTGGTGTAAGATATTAAAGTTGAATCGAGA
Organism: Panax quinquefolius; assembly: GCA_020205615.1. NCBI lineage: Eukaryota > Viridiplantae > Streptophyta > Magnoliopsida > Apiales > Araliaceae > Panax > Panax quinquefolius. The sequence continues at coordinate 71,945,036 of CM035170.1, read as the reverse complement.
ATTTAAAAATCAAAGATCACCGAAAAGAAGAAACAATCGAACGAAGGAGAATAGACGATGTATGGGTAAAAGTCGCACAACGCGCTGATAGTAGTAGAAAAGACGTCCGATCCAATAAAGCCAAAATAGATGAAATGGACTTTGCTTTTTGGACAAAGAATTGGGAGAATTCCAACATCGAATTCTAATTACCCGCGTATAGCGGCCAACCCGAATTCGATATGGATCGAGAATAATGATTCAAATCATGGATCAGAATGTGAAGAAGCACTTAAGGGTGGAATGTACCCTATAGTAAAGTCAAACCTGTAATTTAAGCGAGAGCGTTTGTCGAGAAACCGAACGGGTTATTACTTGTAAATAAATTAATTATTGCGCAGTCTATACTTTATTCAATACAAGTTCTACCCACTCTTTTATTCTACCTAGTTGTGTTCAATGTTTAAATTTGACAAAAAAAAAAAATTAGACTTTGATTTATCTATTGAAACTTCGCTGGGAGAAACCTTCGTTACTCTCCATCGCTTATTAATCTTGTTGTTTCAAATAAACACTTTCACGATCGATATATCTTTAAAAATACTTGCCTTTTGAGGTAATTTTTTGAAAACGATTGATTAACTACTTATTATTCTTTTGTAAGGTTGTTAGCTTTCATATTCCTAACCAACCCGTTATAATTAATTCAAAGTAACCAAACCCTAAAGTTAATCATCGTTATATCAAGCCATAAGTAAAGAGCCCCGATCCTTTCGTTGTTGACTTCTCTTGTGTGGAATGCACCAAGCCGACTTTTCAGAGGCTTACATCGTGAATGAAGATGGCAAGTTTATAGGTATCATTGTGAGGTGCTATCTAGGTTAAGGGATGTAAGTCACAGCTTGGTATCAATGTAACGTACTATCCAAGTCTTGGATAGAGAGTAGCAGCTTTGAATGATATTTCTATCATTAATAAATTTCTTGACGATTCTTGAAGATTTTCTAGCCTACCCTAGAGCGTGAAATCGAATTTTGTATCGAATTTCAAAGATAAAAACCCATTTCTTTAAACCTCAAATATTTCTTCAACTAAAATGAATCAGCTTTACGTGGTTTATGATGAAAGTCATAATAAAAGCATTGGAATAATGAAAATCATGGGTATTCGTAGTATTAGTAAGTTTTATGATGAGTTATGTTGGTTAGTATGTAAAAAACATGAAAGTTTCTTAGAAATCACAAAGAGTTGAAAATCGATTTTGGTGAAAAACGAATATGAAATTCAATTGACCATATCTCTTATTATATTTTGAATTTTTGAATGTGGTCAAGTCCTAGAGTTAGATCTATGAGTTACCTAACTAATCCAAGTGGAATTACTGGAAAAGGTGTTGTAGATTTTGTGTGGACTGATTTTAGCAAAGGAGGCCAAAGCTGTAAATTTCAAAAATGCTACTGCCCAGAAACTTTAAGGGCTGTTTCGGCCACTTAAATTATGAGAAAAATTCTGGCCTTTTGGGACATGAAGGTATATGGTATAAAGTATCTCCTGTCCAAAAATGAGCTCATTCTCGACTTAAAATGAGCAAGTTATGACTATTTCAATATTTAGGTTTTTCCGATTTAAAAACGCTATAACCGAGTTCTATAACTCCGATGACCATGAAATTTAAACTAGAAGCTCACGTTAACATGTGTAAGGTCCTGCCAAGATTTGGGAATTTTTGGAGTTAAACTTGAGGTAGCTAATTTCTTAAGGAATTAATTAGAAATTGATTTTTGAAAAATAGTAAATGAATTTTAAAAATTCGAGAAAAATATATTTTCATTATGGGACTATATTATGCTAAATCCCAGAAAAGAAATATTTTTGGGACTGATTTGGTATTTTCATGAAAATAGTTTAGTTACTTAACATATGAGTTAAATATGTTATGTGAAGTAACAAAAGTTGAAAATAGGATTTTATGGCTAGAGAATCCTATATATAGTATATGCATATTTTTTGAGAGGATTTGATAATTGGTGATGATATTTTATGAGTATGGCATTTTTGAATGATTAAATGCATTATATGGTAAAGCGTAAACAATCGAGATAAATTGTTTATAAATTTAAGAAGTGATTAAAATATTGTTATAATATTAATGATATTAGATTATGAGATTATTAATGATTGATAACATGGGGATATTCTTGAATCCGGATAAATTATATTATAAATGTTTAATATTTATCCTTTATCTCATTTGATCGATTCTTTATATCATTATCCTCACGTTTATATTACGTTGAAAGTCATCATCAGTTCAGAGCATAGATGGACTTGGTATGATTATGACTGTGGATTGTTCTAAGATAATCATAATCAGAATTGAAAACACAATTACTTCGGCCGAGTGCATGGATAATTTGTGGTCGCGATACTAATGAATACACAATTATCTTCGTCGATAGTGCATGGATAATTTGTGGTCGTGATACTAATGAATACACAATTATCTTCGTCGTAAAGTGTATGGATAATTTGTGGTCGTCGATACTAATGAATACACAATTATCTTCGCCGTAGTGTATGGATAATTTGTGGTCGTGATACTAATGAATACACAATTATCTTTCGCCAGTGTATGGATAATTTGTGGTCGTGATACTAATGAATACACAATTATCTTCGTCGTAGTGCATGGATAATTTGTGGTCGGATACTAATGAATACACAATTATCTTTCGCCGTAGTGCATGGATAATTTGTGGTCGCGGATACTAATGAATACACAATTATCTTCGTCAGAGTGTATGGATAATTTGTGGTCGTGATACTAATGAATACACAATTATCTTCGCCGTAGTGTATGGATAATTTGTGGTCGTGATACTAATGAATACACAATTATCTTTCGTCGTAGTGTATGGATAATTTGTGGTCGGATACTAATGAATACACAATTATCTTCGTCAGTAGTGCATGGATAATTTGTGGTCGGATACTAATGAATACACAATTATCTTCGTCAGTAGTGTATGGATAATTCGTGGTCGGATACTAATGAATATCCTCGCCCAGAAAAGTGTGGATGATTCGATGATATGGATTAATTATCGAAATGAGTCTCAAAGAATGAAATATTAATTCATGGATGTGGTAAAAGTCATCTTCGTCAGAGTGTATCGATAGACTTGGTATGATTACGACCACGGATTATTCTAAGATAATCACGATCAGATTGAAAAAAACACTAATATCCTTAGCCAAGAAAGGTAAAATGGATAATTCATGGTCGTGGATATATTGTCGAGTCTCAAAGATTAAGATTATTGGTTTTATAGCTTGTATATGTTTTTATATTCAGAAAGCAAAAAGATGAATTGTTAATGAATATCTTCGCCGGATTTCAAAGATGAATTTTTATTTTTCAACGATAAAGGTATTCAAGGTATCCTCACCTCTTTATCATATCAGTATCGCATTCTAATTTCGAGGGCTTAAATTCCATAAGGAGGGGAGATCGTGAGACCCCAGATTTTATCAATAAAGATTTAAATTTTGTCAAAATAATTTTTTTATATTATGGTGTGAATTTGAGATAATATTATAGTTGTGGGTAGTATTTATAAATTTTGCAAAGTATGCAAGTGGTTATATTATATTCGATTGGCCTGGGAATATCTTGCTTAGCAGGAATATTCGCATAAACTAATCAATCATGGTGGACCCCATAATGTAATTATCATTTGATCGAGAAAACGATAAAAAATATTTTATCGAAATAACTATGAAGTTTTACCGTGGTTACCGCTGAACTACCTTAAAGAGTAAAAGTACAAAGAATACGCGGTGGTCAGCATAAGAAGACACCAGATCGATTATCGATGCTTATGTGAGAAGTCACCGCTTTGATTCCATTATCACGATTAATAATATGAATTATTATAACGATAACGACGCTTTTGTTTTATTCGTATTATTAACGTAATAAAATGTAAACATCTTTTTATATAAAATAGAATACTTTATTAAAGTTATTCTATAAATGTAATATATTATATTTTATTATTTATAGTGTCGTATAGTGTTTTCAGATTGTTTGCATAAGATTGCATAAAGGTTTGCATAGTAAAATGTTTTTATATAAATAGAATATATTATATTTTATTTAAAAGATTTTTCTTTAAATATGGACCGCCGATTAAAGTAAATCAATCTGGACCGCTCATGGATTAGTTACTATGCATTCCATTTTCCTATAAATAAGCTCATTCCTTCATTATTTTCTTACTTAATTCATCAAACTCTAGAGAGAGAAATTATAGAGAGAAGTTTATAGAGAGAAAATTATGAAAGAAAAGAAGAAGAGTATTCGCTACTTCACTACTTCTATATTCATTTTTTTTTTACTAGTAGTGGGTGTTTATTCTTTCTTCTTCGAAGAGAACTTCGTTATTCCATTCATTATTATTCGTTGAATAACTCGTAAAAAAAGTGGCATACCCTATACATAACCTCAGATACGCCAGATACCTATACTACTGTGAAATCCTTATGTTATTCCATTGCTTATTATTCTCATTGAATAACTCAGATATACGCCGGCTTTACCCTATACTTGGTGACATTCTTCTATTATTCTCGTTGAACATCCTCTGTGCTGTGTTTTACACCGACCGGTTCCGCTTTTTATTATTTCGCTGAACATCCTCGCTCAGGTGTTTTACACCGACGACCGGTTCCGCTTTTTTTATCATTCTCGCTGAATATCCTATCTCGTGTGTTTTACACCGGATCCGGGTTCCATCTTTATTATTTCGTTGAACATCCCGCTTGTGAATTTCACCGACCGTTCCGTTATTATTATTCTCGTTGAATAACCTTGCCATGCAAGCACCGCACCGCACGTACGGTGATTTCTTTTGTTATTCCATTCTTTATTATACCAAATGGTTAAAACTTTGACTTCTATACTCCATGAAATTAGTAGAATATCCTCGATATTTCATGTTTCATCCAAAGATCTTTTCATGGAAATATTCTTCCGATCATTCTTGAATTTTACTCTACTTAAACAAAGATCATGTCGACAATTTGACGTTAATAATTCATGGATTAAATAATTTTTGAACTTGTTTTATTGAATTATTATGTCATTGTCATCATCCTCATGTTATATTATGTTATCTTCGCTTACGCAAGCATAGATGAACTTAGTATGATTATGACCGTGGATCATTCTAAGATAATCACGACTTGATATAAATGATGTGACAAAAGTCCTCAAAGGGTCTCAGAATGCGTTGATGGATAGTTTTTGGTATGATTATGACTGTGGGTGATTCTAAGATAGTCATTTGACCATCGATAATTTGATGAAAATCCTCGACCGTGGGTATGTGGATGATTAGATGTGGTGGTTTATTTATTGTCGAGTCTCGCCGATAAAAATTGATGAAAACCTTTAAAACCTAAAAGATAGTAGATTTTATTCTCTACTGACTTTTTAATGGATCGCTTATTCCACCGCAGCTTAAACCGGGTTGTTCTATTGTATTTTATCGCTTAACATCGTCAAGGCTAATGATAATTTATTCGCATTATCTTAGTCATAATATTTCATCGGGCTAGTTGAGCTCACCTTTTCTTTCACCGTTTTTCTTCGTGAAATGAGAACATACCGGGACTTAGCCTGGGAACTAAGTAATGGTCCAGAGGATAAGATTAGTAGTCCCTCACTATTCTCGTGAAATAGTGTGATAATAGTTGTAATGAGGACTTTTGAGTTTGTATAATATCTAGTAGACAATATTTGTATTCAAACTCACGCTTTATGTCAGATTGCATACTACGCTTATATTAGTAAGTTGTATTTGAATTTATGTACCATGTAAGTGGCGCACCCAAGATGGGTGACGATACCTAATTTTGGGAATTATCAACAACATTTTAACATACATTCTTTTATTAATTACCAAAATAATTTAGGTCTTGTTTTAAATTGGTATCTCCCACTATTTTCTTCAAACTATATTACCTCACTTATATAGTTCGGCAAAATCTAATTAAAGATTTGCTAGTGAGAATAAGGATCCCATTTCAAATGTATATAGCCTTGTGGTGACACAACAAACTATATATAAATAAATAGGTAGACAACTTTTGTCAATTACATCAACTATGAAACTCCTTGTATTTTGCCTCTTAGATTATTTTGATCAAGTGGTGGCACATCCGAATCAAAATTATCCAAGTTAAGTCCAAACCTAGCACTCCATATATTCAAAAAGAAAAATATCATCCTTGTGGTGACACAACAAAACAATATTGTTCAATTTTCTTTATAAGCATCAAATGTGATAAATTAACATCTTAAATACTTAATACTTGCCTTGTGGTGACACAACAAACTCATATTAAATATTTAATACTCTATTAATTTTATCATGTTGCTAAGGCGACGCTCGATATTCCAAATATCTTTGAACGCTTAGGACTTAATATAAAAATTGAGGGGTTTGTTATTAATTTGTCTCATCTTGTTTTAGCGCAGCATTTGCATATATATATATAAAATACGCGTTATATTAATGAACATGCTAAGCATGTTTGCATAATATATAATATATATAGTATAAGCATGCACATATAGAATACTATATTCTACCCGGATTGATTATGGACTTTTATTCTAGTTTGGTTCACTAGAGCCACCAAGTGAACCAAAAGGTCAAACCCTAGGGGTGCAAGAAATTAATATTTAAATATAACTATTACATTTAAACCCGGGCTCCATTACAAACGGGTCTTCAAGCGCCTTACTCCTTTTGATCTCTAATTTTCAAAATTAATTCTAACTATTCCTATTACAAAACTATTTAAAATAAATAGAAACCTTGATCGCTAATCAAGGGGAAGTACATAGGAGGGAGATAGAATTTACATTAAGAAAAAATTAGAGAAGACGAGGAACGCAGACCCCATTTAATAAAACCCATACATTCATGCATCCAACTAAAATAAAATCCAATCGCATTGGTCAATAGTCCATAATCAATCCCATTTATTATCATACACATCATCATACGCATCAATAAATAACATTCATCTTATGAATAATAAACATTTAATATATATATTGATATCATTTAATGGGCAAATTTAGTTAGTATAAAATCTAATTTTGAATCAAAATAAACTCCTTTATTTTAATCCAAATTTAAATCAAAATAAAACTATTTTATTTTAATTTATCCAATTTTGAATAAAATAAACTATTTTATTTTAATCAAAATTTTAATCAAAATAAACTCCTTTATTTTAATTAATTATGGAATCCAATTCCATATATATATATAAAAAAATTCTTTAATTAAAATAAACTCTTTTATTTTAATTAATTATGGAATCCAATTCCATGTAAAAAAAAAATCTTTTATTAAAGGAAACACGGATATTCTTTCCTATTCACAAATAAACTCCTTTATTTTGAATAATATGAAATCATATTTCATATCTAAATAAACTCCTTTATTTAAGGAAATTATGGATTCTTTCCTATTCACAAATAAAACTCTTTTATTTTGAATAATATGAAATCTTATTTCATATCTAAACAAACTCCTTTATTTAAGGAAAGATGGATTTACTTCCCTATTCACAAATAAACTCCTTTATTTTAGGAAAAATAAAATTCAATTTCAACTCCAATTAGTTATTATGGAATCCAATTCCAACTCTAATTAGTTAGCATGAAATTCTAATTTTAAAATTAAAATAAATCTTTTTATTTTAAGATTAAAATAAACTTTTATTTTAAAATTAAAATAAACTTTTATTTTAAGATTAAAATAATTATATATATATATATATAATATTCAATTTTAAAATTAAAATAAACTCTTTTTTATTTTAATATTAAAATAAACTTTTTATTTTAAGATTAAAATAATTATTATATATATATATAATATTCAATTTTAAAATTAAAATAAACTCTTTTTTATTTTAATATTAAAATAAACTTTTATTTTAAAATTAAAATAAACATTTTATTTTAATTATAAAATAATTATTAATAATATATATATATATATATATATATATATATATATAACTCAATATATATATATATATATATATATATATATATATATATATATATATATATAAACAAGTTAACTTAGAATCCACATTGACAAATCAATTACGCCGGTTTAAGGTTTGCGGTTTTTATATATTTTTTTATATATATATATATATATTATATCCATGCACCTTGAACAAAAAAAAAAAAAATGGCCACTTGTTCCTTTTTTAAAATGACTGCTATGGTCAATTAAATAAATGTGAATCATAGTTTAAATTTGTATATATGACATGAAGAAGCTTGATTCGGTTTTCAAAAAAAAAATGATTAGATTTTTTTTTTTTTTTATTTAATAAATTTTATACAATAAAATTATGCCCAATTAAATTGTTCTAAACACATATCATATATATAAATTAAAACAATTAATAATTTGCATAAAGGTTTGGCTCGATACCATCGTTAGGTTTGTAATATTCATGAACTTAATCAAATTGCATAAAAAGTGCGGAAGCGTGTAAAATCAGAGTTTAAAATAATTTACAAACCATAAACCCGGATCACCCTTTATGCATAATTATTAATTAAATGAAAAGATAAAGAATAAAATCATACCCTTGAAGATCAAGCTTCCTCAGGTACAAGTTCACCTCTAATCCTTTTCGCGTTCAACTTGAATCCACCGGGTTTGGTTCCTTCCTTTGATCAACGTTAGCCACCCATGTGTTTGGCCTCTAGAGGTGATCCACCAAGGAAGAATAAAATTCAAGAAGATGGGTGTTATGGCTAACCCTAGTTTTCTATCTCTATAGAAAAGGCATACTCCCAACAACTTGGAATTATTACGTACTTTGTTAAAGTCAACAACCCATACCACCCATAATAAGACTCCTCTTATTTATAGATGTGGGCAACCCACCTTAACAATTAAGGAATTGGGTTTTAATTAATTAATTAAATTTTTAATTAATTAAGCTCCCTAATCTTATTAGGGATAATTAATTAAACTCCTTTAACTAATTTTCCTTCCTAATCCAATTAGGAATAAATGAGAGTATTTATATTAAATTAATTCCTAAACTCTTTTAGAAATTAAAATAATAATAATTGTAATAATATTAATAAGACTCCTCTTATTAATTTATATTTAATATTTCTAAAATATTAAATAATAATATTAAGCTATTTAATTTATTCTATCACCATAGATTAAATTAAATATACATAATATATTATTACGATTATGCCATTTACTTCTTAAATAATTATTCTTCCTTTTATGGTGTGACCCTTTAGGTTCTCCATATTAAACCTAGGTTGTGAATAAATCAATTAGAACAATTCTAATCTTATTTAAATAAATAAATTAAATAATTAATTTATTTAAATAAATAATATTTATTCTACAATAGGGATAAGCCTCCCCAATGATCAACGACTTTCCCGATAATATAGATTTCAACATTAATCATAAAAGAACCTTTTGAGTAAATAGTTACCGTGACAATTCAATCCTTCCACCATACAATGTCCCAATTAAATATAAGACATGGAATTATCACAAGTCTTATTTTATTTAATTATATGTATTTCGATCCTTAAATGCACAACTCCATATAATGCAAATTAGAAACTCCTTTCTAATTTCATTCGCCTTCGCCAAGGACTATTGGGTTGTCATTTATCGAATCACATAGACATTTCTCTTCTTTTATTAGAAGTGGTAGATTCTTTATTGATCATACATTATCTCCATGTACAACTTATTATACCCAAACATACCCTTTGATATACCCTAAGGGTCTTAAAGAATAAGTCAAAGTATAACTCATCATACACAAGATACTATGATGATCTCAAGTCCAAGGATTACTTGTACTACTATCACTACAGAATTCCTATTGACAGCAAATAAAACTCCATTAGGTATTCCTTAGCGAGCCAACGCTCAATTGAACTTATTCTCTAATAAGCACCTACATACTTGCTTTAGTGTCTCCACACAAATGATCATGAGATCAATCATCCTCATCCAACGAGCAAGCAACGTATGTACCAATCTATCCCGGATTCACTAATCCCCAATTTAGTAATCCAACGATTGGGAACTATTTTAGTTTTAAGCTTTCTAAGAATTTAGATCTCATTAGAATGATCATCATCATTATTCTAACAGCATTGCTTAAAACTATGGGTTTATCACATATTATAAAACAGCATCATGTAGATAATTAAAAGCCTTTAATAAATTAATACTTTTTATTAATAAATGAATAAGATTGTTACAAAGTATATGCTTTATCATCAAACATGATTGGCTTGTGTGCATACTACTTTCAAAAAATTCCTAAAATGGACACATCACATAGCATGTTATTATATACATCCCCTAAAGACTAAACTATGCTAGTCTTTCGCAGGGAATCAATCGGACATATCGCCCGGTCAAAGTCCAAAAAGGCAACAGCCTTGATCAATCATGTAAATATCCGAGGCCAGTGAACTTAATCCGGTTTCCGCATGAAAGAATTGACGGATTAAGTAAATCTGATTTAATTTGTTCTATTAAAAGAATTACACCGATCTACTGTGGTCGAGAAAATACCAGACATCTTGAATCCTCCACACAAGGAGGAATCCGGTCATTACTATACCTGAACTACAGTTGGATACAACCAAAAAAATTCATGATGCTACCCATCCCACTAGAGATCCAGACACTTGTGACATCAAAAAGAAAGTCCTCCAAATGGAAGAGACCCTTTGCGCTATCAAAGGAATTGGAACCCACGGGAGTGTTTCATATGTTGATCTGTGTATTTTTCCTGGTGTTCATTACCTAGAAAAATTTAAAACTCCTGACTTTGAAAAATATGATGGGTTAGGAGATCCTTATACACATTTGAAAGTATTTATTGGAGAACTTAGATCCTATGTAGAGGATGAAAAACTCAGAATGCAATTGTTCCAAAAGAGTCTAACTGGAGAAGCCCATTCGTGGTACACAAGATTAGACAACTCCAAAATCCACAGCTAGGAAGAGCTAGCACATGCCTTCCTCACTTAATACAGTTTTCAAACTCAGATGGCTCCTGATTTGTATCAAATTACCAAGATCAAGAAATAGTCTAACGAGTCTTTCAGATAGTATGCTCAAAGGTGGAGACGCCTGGCTGCCCAAGGTAGTCCTGCCATGACAGAATCAGAAATGGTCATGACTTTCATAGATATACAAGAAGCTCCCTTCTATGAGAGAGTTTTAGCCGGCATCGGTAAACCATTTTCTGAAATGGTCAAGCATGGAGAGATGGCTGAGATGGGATTGAAATCAGGAAAGATTCAAGACCTAGCTGCACTCAAAGCTGTTGCTGATCACATCCGATCGAAAATTACAACCGATCCATAAAAAGAAAGAAGAAGATGTTTCCCTGATACTACAGGGGCAAAAGGGAAATCAAAACATGCCCATTCAAAGGAGAAACTACACTCCCTTTCCAGCACAGTCTACAAACCCTCCAATACCAAAAGGTGGAGAAGTCCGACGCCCTCGAGTGTTTACACCCTTAGGGGATACCCTTGAGAACATTCTCAATCTTCTGACAACATAGAAGAAAATTACGCATCTTCTTCCACCAAACCAACCCCTAATGGGACGAGGTTTCAATGCTGCTAGGAAATGTGCTTATCATGCCGGGGCACCTGGACATGATACTCAGGATTGTTGGGCCTTGAAACACAAGATCAAGGACCTGATAGACAACGGAGAGATCATAGTCACCAAACCCGACCAGCCTCATGTACAAGACAACCCTCTTCCTCAACACAAAGAAGAAGAGGTCAACATGATCAATTGGAGCAATAGACAGAATTCCAACTTCAGCTGTGAATCTTCCCAGACCCTCAAAGACGGTGATGACAGATGGGATTATGCCAAGTTCCAATTCACAATGGAACGAAAGATCAAAGCTCTCGACAAACAAATTGAGCAATTGGCGGAACTCGTGACTTGTCAGCATTAAGTGACTCGGCAATTAATCAGCTAGGAGTATGCCAGTCTCCTACCTATTGTCATGAATATTCCCTCGTCACTTTCAAAAAATGAAATGCTGGAAGACAAAGTGACGAAGAGAGCAAATGCCAAATCGTTGGGATTTCGCCAACAAAAAAAAAATTCACCTATTTGGGCCAACCCATGGAGGAAATTCTTCATATGTTGATCAATGAAGGAAGGATCAGTTCCTTTCTACCTCCAATCAACCCCCGTTCGGGATGGTACAATCTGATGGAGTATGTTAATATCACTCCCAGTCTCGTGGTCACAGCACAGAAGAATGTTGGGCACTCCGCCACCTTATTCAAAATCTAAGCGGACGGTGGTGTGTCTGCGCGCCATGGCGATAACGACAACGTGTTGCGTGCAAGTGAGAATCTGAGCCCTACTAAGTGGAAAAGTGTGGTAGCGGTTATATCCATCGAAGTCGAGGGATTAATACTTTACTCACAACACCGATAATTCAAATTTCAAAGGAGGAACGATCCTTTGAAAGTGGCAGCTCCCGAGCCAATCAACTTGCCTCGAGAGAGCACAATATCCTATTGTTAGCTTGCGCAAGGTTCCGTGGAATTATGGAGAAGGTGAAGGATCCACCTCACATACAACTGCTGCAGTGTCGAAGGAAAATCCACTGTATCTACCCCATCGGGTGATGAAGCCCACCACCAAATCAAAGGGGAAAATACCCATGGAGAAGATTGAAAAATTCCTCTGCGATGTGGGTCATAATGAAGCTATGGTGGTTTTAAGCTTGAAAGAAGCTCCATAACAAATATCAATTTTGGACTTGGTCCTAACTTCCGAGAATCACCGGAAGATCTTGTTAAAGGTTCTAGAAGAAGCCTATCTCCCGACATCAGTGGATACAGAAAAGTTTCAACATATGGTTGATCACATTTTCAACAATAATGTGATATCCTTCACTGATGATGACATCTGCTTAGAAGGGACCCATTCATTGCAAACCGTTGCACATCGCGGTCTTGTCCTCCGGATATATGGTAGTTGGAGTCTTAATAGATGGAGGTTCATCTCTGAATATCTGCCCATACGCTACCTTGGTGAAGATGAATATCAATCTCAACAGAATTCGTTGTAGCCATACTATCATCAAAACTTTTGATGGAGCCCACCGTAACTCGGTCGGAGTAATTGAGCTGCCAATCAAAATTGGTCCTCACACATTCTGCGTATCTTTCCATGTGCTTGTTGATCGATTTCGCAATCAATGAATACGTGCAAGTATACATGGTCAAGTAATAAAGTGATAAGAAAAGTATCGTTCCCACGAGGAATTATTTAATAAAAATTACCTAGTACTAACTCTTAACCAAATCAATTTTATTTAAACAATGGCAAATTATGATTTTTCTAATTAAGAAAACTAAATTAACTAATTAAACTGAATTACTTTATAAATGAATTCAAATAAATAAAGATTAAGACTTCAATATCCCCAATTATGAACTATAAATCAATTATCCAATTATCCCAATTATTATGTCTACTGAATTGTTAACAGAAATTCTTAAATGCCAAAAGTCTTTTCCAAGTGATCAATTGCCTTCTATTTAATCCAGATTAATCTTGATATATTCCTATGCAAAATAATTGAATTAAACTCCTTTAATTCCAATTCCTTATGTGTTACATGTGGTGAACAGATATTTCCATTCAATTCACAAACCTAATTAGTCACTGTGCAAATAACTAAGTCACATGATATCATGCCCAGTTCTAACCCTAGAATTCCTCTTTCAATTCCTTCTAGAGTAACAAGGTAATTACTGATCAAATAATTAAGCAATAAGCACAAGACAAGATAAACAATTCACTTTGACACAAATAATTGGAATATAATGAATAACTAATTCATAGCCATAAAAAGTTCAATTAAAATCTCAATAAAAGAGTTAGTTCATAATTAATGAATTAAAACCAAGAATCCACAACTGAATAGACATTAAAAGATAAAAGTATGATAAGAGAAGAGAATAGAATCTGTTGTCAGCAAATCTGATGCTCCCCTCTTGCTCCTGCTCTTGATCTTCAATGATCTCCAAGTTGCTTCAATCTACAATGCCTAATTAAGAACTAGGGTTTATATTCTAATCTAATGGAGTGTTTAATCTAAGCTAAGCTATGTAATCCCCCTTTATTTTATGCATTACATCATGTATTTATAGGTTACAAGTCTAATTTTTAGCTTAGGAACAAACCCAATCCTATTTGGAGTCAAAAATGCGTCCAGGCCGCACCATGCACTTCCCCAGCGCCCTAGCATTGGGCACGACGCTCAAACACTGCTCCCCAACGCCCCGGCTCTAGGCATAGGCCAAAAATGGGCGCCCCGGCGCTGCCACATGTTCTGACATTTTCTGCTCCGACGTCCTTTGGGAAAATGGCCATAACTTCTTCGTCCAAACTCCGATTTTGATGATTCAAGATGATCCGGAAAGAAAAGAAGTAGATCTACAACTTTCATTCTTTAAGTGTTTCGAAATAAGGTCCGTAACAATACTCAAATTGGCTCTGAAGTGACTGATGTGTAAATGGCAAGCCGAAAACGCGAATCTAGCCACTCCGACCGTCGATCCAAGTAAATTTTGTCCCAAATCCTATAAAACAATGTAAAACATGCATGAATGGACACAAACACTTAAAAAATATTCTAAAAGACTTGAGAACAACAATAAATTAAGCCTGAATGTATCCAATTCATGTGTATAAAACTCACTCATTAGTGCTCAAGATAGATTCGGGATACAACCTGCTCTTGGGACGACCATGGATTCATATGGTTGGGGCAGTCCCCTCCACTCTTCACCAACAATTGAAATACATCATCAATAATAGCCTGTTCACAGTCAACACTGAACCAGAGATTCCTCAGCACGGGGACATGCCGTTCATCAATGCCAATACAGACGTAGAACCAGTCAGTTTTCATGCTTTGGAAATAAGCAACACCCAATACCACGCTATTGGAGCACCATTGCCCGAACCTAAGATCTCTGCCGAGGTGATGTCATCCACTCAAGAAATGATGTCGTTAGGTCATAATCCGGGACAAGGGTTGGGTAAAGATTGTCAGGGTATCAAGTACCCCATTCGATTAACCAAGCAAGCTGGAATAGCTGGACTAGGCTATTCTGCCAGCTCTAGTCACAAGAATCCTCATAAGCATCAGTGATTCCTTGACTTCAACCATATGGCGTTTGGCTTCGTCTTCAAACTCGAGTCCGCACAACCTCCAAATAAAGGTGCCAAACCAATGTAATGGCTTTATTATTTCCCAAGCGATGCGGTGAAGGAGAAAGAAATCGTTGTTCCAAATCCCTTGATGGAAGAAGAGGAACGAAGAATCAAACAAAACGTCATACGGATGATGTCCCAGATATCGCATCATCGTTCATGATGAACATACCAACCGATATACCCAAAGCGATGATTACCCGACGTAATGGCCATCATTGGGATGAGGAGGATGATGACAATCCTTCATCATGCAATCCACCGGACTTTTACCTCGCTAATTGGGACAAAGATTCCTTGCTTTGGTCGACGAGCGAGAGTAAGCAAGCGTAAACTCTTTACGCCTCAGAGATATAATAACCGCTTACTTTTTACGCATACAGTATTAGCGGTTTATTTTGCCAGTATATTCTAACACTGTGTATGATCAACACATTTCATATATAATAAGTGAAAGCATATTTTGTTTCAGGACTCTGAATTTAGATGTGCCTGTACTTGCGGATACGATGCCCTCCTACACAAGGATTGTACCTTTGATGTAGAGATGAATTCAGCCTTGATAGATATACCGGATGACATTGAGGTGCCTCCAGAAATTCAAGAATGGGTCAAAGATAAACCCAAACCCAACCTTGATCAAACCACTTCTTTCAATCTCGGAACCTTAGAAAGCCCTAAGTTATTCCAGATTGGTTCAGACCTTACCCCAAACCAACAGAATGGCATGGTTACACTATTAACCCAGTTCAGCATGTGTTTGCATGGTCTCATGAAGACATGGTGGGTTTGTCCACTGACATTGTCCTTCATCGCCTTCCCATCAAAGAGGGATTTAAGTCAGTCAAGCGGAAACTCAAGTGGTTGAAACCGGAGTGGAGTTTAAAGGTGAAAGAAGAAATTATGAAACAATTTCAAGCTGGCATCATCATGGTGTCTACATATCCCGAGTGGATATCCAACATCGTGCTCACATACTAAACACGGAGGGAAGGTGCGAGTTTGCGTGGATTCTGGGACTTGAATAAAGCTTGCTTAAAAGATACTTTTCCGTGCCATTTATCCACATTCTCATTGATAAATCTTTGCGTAGTACGACATGTACTCCTTTCTTTGATTGCTGCTGTGGGTACCATCGGATCATGGGTGCTTGAGGGAAGATCGTGAGAAGACCGCTTTCATCACTCCTTGGGAACTTTTTGCTATAGACGGTTGTCATTCGGCCTCATCAATGCCGGAGCTACCTATCAACGAGCTATGATGGCTCTTTTCCATGACTTAATGCATAAAGAGATCGAGATCTACGTGGATGACATCATTGTCAAGTCCCGGAAGGAGGATGACCGTATAGACCATCATAAAAAGTTGTTCAACAGGTTGCGTAAGTACAACTTGAAGTTGAATCCAGCTATGTGTGCCTTTGGCGTTAGATCAGGAAAATTGCTAGGATTTCTAGTCAGCCACAAAGGGATAGAGCTGGATCCTTCCAAAATCCAAGCCATCACTGAAATGCCCATTCCTCAGACGAGAAAGGAAATACGGGGATTTTTGGGAAGAATCAACATCATTAGCAGGTTTATCTCCCAACTCACAGCAACATGTGAGCCAATCTTCAAACTATTAAGGAAGAACTCCTCCATGAAATGGAATGACGAGTGTCAGAATGCCTTCCTTACAATCAAGAAATAGCTAGTCAAAGCTCCCGTTTTGGTACCACCTAGGGACGATGTTCCCCTATTTATATACCTGTCCGCAAGTGACAATGCCATGGGCTACATGCTGGGACAGAAGGACGATAGAGGCCAAGAACGAGCTATCTATTACCTCGGCAAAGGTTCAAAGAAGGTGAACACAAGTACACTCGATCGAAAAAGGCGTGTTGTGCTTTTTAGCATGGGCTTCCATGAGGTTATAGCATTACCTCCATGGTCACACAACCCATCTC
The DNA here is from genome assembly GCA_020205615.1 of Panax quinquefolius. Lineage (NCBI taxonomy): Eukaryota > Viridiplantae > Streptophyta > Magnoliopsida > Apiales > Araliaceae > Panax > Panax quinquefolius. The sequence goes on along the minus strand of CM035170.1, from coordinate 71,927,723 downwards.
ATATCCCGCGTGGATCCTCTCAAATACGTGTTTAACAAACCTATGTTAAATTGGATTTGTCGCCCGGATGGCGATTGATCCTACAACGATTTGACATCGTATATGTGACTCAAAAGTCCATCAAAGGTCAAGGAATTGCGGAACAATCGCCGCCGCACCTTCGTGGGATTTGAACCCTTGGAAACATATTTCCACGATGAAGGAGTAATGACAAGTGCAAAGGCAACACCATCGAGACGACACGCACCAATCATGGAAGATGTATTTTGATGGAGTACATTAATATGGAAGGCTCTGGAGCTGGAGCAGTTCTAGTATTTGGTACGGGGTAGCAGTATCCCGTTACCATCAAATTACAGTTTGTCAGCACCAACAATACGGCTGAGTATGAAGGCTGTCTCATGGGGCTAAAACTTGACCATTCAATGGGCATCAGGCGGTTAACTATCCTTGGAGATTCGGAGTTGGTAATCAGACAATCCACCGGAATCTATCAAACCAAGGAACATTTCTTGTCGCCTTACCATCCAAGAGGTTTTGAAGATGGCTTCGGAGTTCGAAGAAATCTCCTTTCTACACATTCCTCGTAATAAGAATGACTTTGCGGACGCATTAGCCACTTTGGCCTCCTTGATTCGCATATCAGACAAGGAACACTTGACAAGCGTCACAATTTCCCTGAACAAGGCCCCAACCTATGGGAATTACATTGGAGAAGTATCGGATGAGCTACCTCCCATCCAACCTCCTTGGTATCAGCATATCAAGGAATATCTGCGAGATGGATCTATACCCGCTGAGGCGAGCCTGACTGAGAAAAGGCGGATCCATCAACTTGCTATAAAGTTCTACTTGAGTGGAGATGCGCTCTACAAAAGAGATGCAGGACTAGGTCTCCTCAGGTGTCTAGACAAAGATCAAGCCCAAAGGCTTATGGATGAAATCCATGGTGGAGTCTGTGGCCCCCACATGAGTGGCCCCCTCATTGTCAAGAAAGTCCTCAGGACGGGACACTATTGGCTATCTCTCAAGGCTGATTGCAATGACCACGTCAAAAGATGCTATCAGTGCCAGATTCATGGGAATGCTATACACGCCCCTCCACGGGAACTCCACAATATGAGTTCGCCTTGGCCCTTCTCAATGTGGGGAATGGACGTTATCGGGCCCATCGAGCCTAAAGCCAGTAATGGTCATCGATTTATCTTCACCATGATCGACTACTTCACCAAGTGGGTAGAAGCAGTCTCCTTCCCCAAGGTCACTAAAGAAGTCATCATTGTTTTCATCAGAAACAATGTCGTTTGTCGATTTGGACAACCAGAGGTGATTGTGTCAGACAATGCCAAAATCCTCAACAACAAAATAATGGAGGAATTATGCAGTAAATTCCACATCAATCATCTTAAATCTGTCATCTATCGTTCAAAGATGAACGGTGTTGTTGAAGCGGCTAACAAAAACATCAAGAAGATTATGCAAAAGATGTCCGCCAACCACAAAGATTGGCCTGACCTTTTGCCTCTGACTCTGTTAGCCTACAGAACCACAATGCGTACTTCCACTGGGGCAACCCCCTACGCTTTAACCTATGGGATGGAAGCAGTGCTCCCCATTGAAGTTGAGATGGAATCTCTCAGAGTGTTGATCAACGCTCAGTTAGATGAAGACCAATGGGTACAAGACAGGTATCACCAATTGTCTCTAATAGACGAAAGGCGAACCGCGGCTATCTTCCATGGTCAATTATATCAACAAAGGATCGCCAGATCCTACAACAAAAAGTCCTCTGGCGGTTTAAACAACATGACTTGGTTTTGAAGAAGATTCTTGACAACCAAGATCGGGCTAAAGAAAATTAGCTCCTGGCGAGAAGGCCGCGTTTATTATCAAGGAAGTATTGACGGAGGCGCTCTCAGATTGCAAGAAATAAACGGCGATGAATTTCCACATCTCATCAACTCAGACACCGTGAAATGGTATTATGTCTGAAGTGACCAGCAAACACCCTGGTGCATCATCATCAGGTCACCAGTCATTCCGGTTCTTTAACCCTTTACCACATACAACTTATCTACACTTTTCCCCTCAGGGAAACGTACTCTTCAAGCTAGCAGCCTGGCTTTCTCCTTCGCGCTCATACAATTCAGGTCATCCCCGCGGATTGAACCTCTTGCGTTTATAGTTTAGCTACCCATTTCTGGGATCAAACTTTTCACCTACAGTTTATCCTCAACCTAGGATTAAAACTTTCTCCTCCCCGCACTCTGACCTGCACATGGGATTACGCTTTTCTTCTCGCCACGAGGCGAACTACGTCGACTTGATCTCCTCTTCAATAGGAGTACGTAGGCAACCATTTCATATGGCCCGGTCGTAATAAAACAAAAACAACAAAAACATTTATGCCCTTACATAAAACAAAAATAACCAAAAACATTCCTACACCATGTCATATATATCTGACGTTGAACCTCTTACACGAGTTCGAACTACATGAGACACGATCTCTCTTCAATAGGAGTACGTGGCGACCATTTATGGTTCGGACTCACCCCCTACCAAAATACAAACCATTGTCAACTAGTACTGGGATCCTCTTTCAATCCACTACATTTCATTCGGCTTCAGACCAAAGGGATGGAATTACCTGAACTCCTCCCAAATAGGAGATTCAGCGACCATCTAAGCTGTGGTCATGACTTGAAGAGCAACACCGACCCATAAGAGGTGGAATCAACTAGGCTTCTCCTGAATAGAAGTACTGGCGACCATCTGTGGTGCGGTCAATCTCAGAGAGGAAAGCCACACCCATCTCCAAATTTTCCATTCAAAAACAAGTCCTAAGACACCAAAGATGGTAGGGATACATAGATCGATGATCCATTCTGAACTATCTAGAGACAACTCAATGTCCATCCACCCAGGAGGAATTCAAAATACATTAAGATCACAAGCCCTGAAGCAGCAGGCAAAATATCAAGCAAATAGCAGGACATATCTAAAAGGGAAGTGATCCAAAAATATATTTCCCTGTCATATATAATGTTGTTTGATATATATACAATGTAAACTGTATATGACAAAATGGCTAAGCTAGTCTGTGCAGGTGAATATAAATCTCATCTACGAGTCAGGGTACATGCGAGCTAGCAAGACCAACATGGCGTCCCTCTCAGATGAAGGAGGTAAAGTTGTAGTCTCCTAGGTGAGAATATCCACATGACCCAACAGATCTGTAGCCATCTGCATGATGACCATATGCTCATCAATATAAGCGCTCATCTCTGCGATCATACCAGTGGTAAGGGACCTCGCTGCAGTACTATCTGTGACAGCCACATCCCGGGCAGATATGGCGATATCCCGCTCAACTACCACTACTGTGTCTATGGCTAACCTGGCCTCATCACGCTCAGCGACGGTGGCATCTCTACGAGCCAATGCCTCGTCTCTCTCTAATAGGGCGGCGTCCCTCACATCAAGAGCAGTCGACATCATAGATTGAATCTGATCTCTCTCAAAGGTCATCAGATGAAGACTCGCTCAAGAAATCTTGTCTGCCGAAGTCTTTGAATCACAAAAGTACTGGTACTAGGAGAATCCAGAAGTATTGCTGGCAACCCAGCAGCGGGCTCCTCCTCGATGTAAGCATCAATGTCCTTCATAGGTTCTACATCGTATAACTCGCTTCTCCAAGATCTGCAAATCTGCTGCGGTAGATAAAACCTCCGTCTCCATCCATGCGAGTACTCGCGAAATAAGCGGGACGATCGATGAAAAAGCGGCTATCTCACGCGATCCCAAAGAAGCGTACACACGGGATCGGTCCTCTGCTGAGAGATATCGAGAAGCTGAACGCTGACCTATCACCCCATCAAAAGGATAGAACTCCTGGAACTGGTCGAACTGCGACATCACGACCAGTGGGTGATAAGTAGTCACACCCCTCAAGCCGACGGAGGAGGAAATCCGTGCGGAGCGTGAGTAATGAAGTCTGTATGGTGAGCAAAGCCCGAGCACGTAAATGTGCTAAATGGATCTCGATATCGCCAAAATCACGAGACGTAGGCGAGCATTTATACACTCCGATGGATGAAAGGAGTATGACATAGCCACATCATGGGAGAAGCAATACCCAAGCCGTCTAAGGATACCAACCGGTCGCAAGTGGGACATAAACCACACATACAGCATGACCGAACTCCCAGTGAACATTCCTGACGGGTAAGTACAGCAATAGGATGCTGACCGCAGAGTCTCTGCTATAATCATAGGCACAATGGTACGACCCTCCCTGAGAGCTCTCACGACCATGATAACGCCTATATCTATCTCATCCATATATCGCGGCATGTACACATATGATAGTACACATAGCATCAGTACAACAACTCTGGCCAAACGCCAATGATCCTCCGACACGGTGAAATCCCCGGAATGTCGTGAGTAGCTATCCTCCGCGCCAAATCTGTAATACAGAAAACGTTGAGAGATCGTGGCCGGATGTCAGTTCATCCTGCACTACTCTGCGCCTCATTCCTATGAGAGTCATGAATCGTCTACTCATGTCTCCGAAAGCCATGTGCATGCAAGGTCTGTCTAAGCGCAGCATCATCAAACGTGCATACTCCTCCAGAGTAGGAGTCAACTCATGGGTGCCAAAACAGAATACCTGCCTATTAGGTAGCCAATGCTCTAGCATCCCGTCTACAAATCCTGCGGGGAACACGAAATGCCAAAAGGGTCATGGTATCTTTGCAACAATAGATCTCTGATCACCACTGTCAAGCGGTGACATCTTTATCATACCACGATCTCATACCCAATGCCACCACGTGACGGTGGGGTATGATCTATCTGACTAACTATCGAAGAAGACATCACATGTGGTAGTGTCATAAGACCATCAAGGGTCAATGCCGAATATCTTTGGACATACATACATATGCATAACATTATACATGCATAATGAGATAATGGATGGCAATATGATATAGGGAATGAAAAATGGTGCATACATTCCTAAATATATCATCATCTAATACATCGACTTTATACTGACTATAAATACATGAAAATGGGGCATGAGGCGCCCTACTACTAATGAGAGGCCTATCAAAAGATATAGCGAGAATGGGGACAACCACCCAATATCTAACGAGAGGCCTATCAAAAGATATAACGAGAATATACATCAAGAAGAAGACCCGAGTCTCGATGTCCACATCCTCAATCTGTCCACGATGTAACTCCTCTGAGTCATTGGATCTCTACCAGCGGGGATGTCGGGCCTATAAAGAGGAGGATCTGCTGCCACGACAAAACCAAATGGGTCGTCTAAGGGGCCAAAGACACAGCTGGAAGGAACAAATAACTCGCCTCTCTTTGGATCTACGCCCAAATGCCGAATAAATACATGTGCCTGGTCCAACTGCCAGGTAAAACTATCAATCTGGGTCAGATGAGTCAGAGCTCGGACACAAGCCACCCAATCCATCATCATCAAAGATCCTGGAACCATGTCCCCCATAAACTATGTGGCACAGGATTGGGCCCCAATAGTGCGAGGAAGCCACCAACGCTGGAATATCTCCTGAGTATATGGACCCTCGGATAAATCAAAACCGTCAACTCCCAACAAAGGAATATCCGTGACAGGTGACTATGATACAAGCCAATGACGCCTGACAGGAGGCAAGATCGGTATACGAATCTCCCTGTGGTGCTCTTAATAGCACGCTCTCCTAAATAGAGCTCCCAGCCTCCATCTTTGAAGAGAGGAAATCTCGTGTGGAAATCAAATACTCTACTCTAGTAGGGTGTCCATCCTCAAACCGATGGTGGTGAATGATCCCTCGAGTATGGAAGCCCGTGTGATGGCGTCAGCCGTCAGCAACTCCAGCTGCATATGGTAGTGAGCGAAGCCCTCAGATATAGGGACCTCTGGCAAAATAGAATGGTGCCATCGTCGTCCTCGTGGATAGGTATCTAAGCCTAACACACTCATGGGACGCAAACATGGAAGCCTCTCATAGGCCCAAAACTGCCAACATAATGGCAAAACATCTGCTATCAGTAAACACTCTAAACCTATGAATGGGGAAAGACAAGAGAAATACTCACCAGCAGAAACGGGTAAAATCCTAGCCAAGCCTCGGTCAAACCCTGTAAGCGCAGACGCATGCCCCGGAGGAAATAGACAAAGGTGTAAGAGCCCCAGTCATACTCTCCTATATGGTCCACATCGCGTGTGGCGCTGACCAAAGTGAAAGATGCCGTAGAAGAGTTATCTGTTATGAAGCACCCTCGAATGATCATCAGGAACAATCGCCGCAGAACGCGATCCCTGATCCTGACATCATCAGGCATGGGCTTACTCAATAGTCCGCTCATAACATCTACGCTCAGAGGACCTGAATGGACAGTCCTGCCTTTGAGCGCCTCCGCCGAAACTCCTAATAAGGATCTGACGACAGTAGGGGTAATATTCGCCATGCAAGGCACTAGCTCCCCTCCAAACTCCATACCTATGATAAATTGCCAATCCATAGGCGTCATCATCACCTCGCAATCCAGCAGGTGGAGTGACTGAGTCTGATGAAACCATCGCTCAGACAATGCCCTGAGGTAACCCCAGGGACAATGACGGGGAAGGTTGGAGAAAAATGCCCCAAATCCCCACTCATGCAGTACTGCTCTATAATCAGGATGAAGTGCCTGGTACATGGAGTGGATGCTAAACCAGTTCCCTCGAGGTTGTGTAAAACCTGGAACCTGCATGAAATGCAAATCAACATCAGAACCCTTTAATCCGCATCAATAGGAAAGAAGAAAGATAATATCTAACGCCATACCTCGTTAGCGTGCAAGTACATCGATGGATGTCTACCCAAGTCACGCATCAACTCTGGGTTCACCACCTGAATGCTCGGAAGCTCCCTGCGAGGGATATATGCAGCAGGAGTGGGATCCTCAATATCCGCCTCCTCGTCCTCGACGTCTGGAACATCTACCTGGACAGGACATATCACAGCCTCTACCAACCGACGAGGCTGTTTGACAGAACGAGGATGAGGCACTTCAGAAGCCCTCCGCCGTATGCCAGAAGCGGTCCTGTAAGAACTGTTCGGCTGATCCGGATCCATAATATCTGGACAACAAGTCTCCAAATCACCTCAGAAAGGGTGTGGTATTTTCTTACCTGGAGCTTTTAAATGCATTTATGACTATATGCATGCATGCATTTACTTTAAACATATAATAGAGTTAAAATGCATGACTACCCAATGCCTACATTTGGAAAAGTTTTGCCATAGTCCCCTTTGAAAATAGGACTATCCACATGCACATAGGCATGTATAGGTGGCCATTCAGTAGCACACCTGCCCCAAAGTCATATACATAATATATGCATTAAAAATTAAAATCATCATGCATAAGGCCAACCTCAATGCTAGGAGTATTTTGCCTTTCTACCTTTTGCTCATTGGACCTCAAATAGGACAAAATAGCAGGAAAAAAGGTGTCAATTTGACTGTCTCAAAAGTTAAATTTTTTTACATCATTATGTTCAGCATGGTTTAATACTAACATTTACTATGTTGAATATTTTTTATCAAGTCATTTATGCATACATAATCACTACTATGTGTTTAGATGCATTTCGTGCGATAACTCACAATCCAACGGACAAAAACTGGAAAAAAATACATGCATACGTTACCAGGATAGTGTAGAACACTTGTACGGTGATAGAATTTGCAGAAAGCAGCCCGAACTCAGCAGATCTGAAGAAGGCTCTTGGTTTTTTCTAAGCGAAGTGAGTTAGAAATGAACTTACGAAGGCAGGCTGCAGGATTTATCATCCACGCCTGGCCCCAGGCTCACCTGCGGCTACAACAGGTGCACCTGCGGCTCCTTTATGTGGGTCCCACCCCTCCGGCTCGGTCCAGTTCAAGTTGAAACGGAGTTCTTACGGGCTAGAAAGGTCAAATCAGGAATAAAAATGCCACGCGATTGAGCAAAACAACATACAATCCTGGTCTTCTCAGATGAGACTTTGAACCTGTACATCACTCATTGGTAGTCACCCGAACACGAGCTATACCCTGCCAATGATCCCATTTGTCATAAATCACATCCGGCAATACCTCGTGACAGTGCAGTCGCATGACTCGGTCATTACCCTAAGTAGGTTCGACGGGGGTTCTAACGTAGGTCTCGACCGGGTTATAATATAGATCCCGATGGGGGTTACAACACGTTCATCCGTTGACAATTCTATCAACGAAGGTCAAGCAGCCTTGACATTATTTCAGCCGATGGCAAGTAAACCCATCGAAGCATTGAGAACTGATTCGATAATTAAATGCGTACTCATCATGCGTCCCCGATGAGATCCCAGAGCGGAGTTACAACATATATCTTCTAGGGAGTAAGCAACGCATGCTCGGTAGATTGACACACATATCAACGAAGGTCAAGCAACCTTGACGACATTTCAGCCGATAGCGTTTAAACCTATCAGAGCTATAGAGCTATTTGAGGTTCTCATACCCAGCTGCTCATATTCCCCAGCGGATCCCTGGCGAGGGTCACAACGCAATGCTCCGTTGATCTACACGACAGTGAAGGTCAAGTAACCTGGACAATCTACAAATGTTTTAGCCGTCGATTCACACGTCAACGAAGGTCAGGCATCACGGCGACAAGATTTGTTGGCGATAAATCAATGAGTTCGCGACATATTTTGGCGACACTAACCAGGAGAGGTCAACATTATCAAAGAGGATAGATGATGGAATATGTTATACACATCCTCAAATAGATCAAGCTTTATCCCCACAGATCTCTCACATATAAGAGGTACATCTTCGGGATCAAGTCGTTATCAAGTACACAGGAATTTGGTGATAACTCTAACATCAACATCTTAACAGATTCGGCTTACACATCAGATCTGGTCAGTATTGCCAATCCCAGTTGAAACAACAGGGAGCCAGCAATCATCCCCAGTATGTTGGGCTACAACCCCGTACACATGCATCATACATTTGCATCATGTTGCTATCCATAGTACCATATTTATCTTGCTGCGTTTTAAGTGTCTAGGATTCTTTATCCTACCCATGCATCGCCATGCATGAGTATGATAAAGAGGGCAACTATAGACACTCAAAATTTTTTGTACCTCTTCATTATTAACATTGCGGGAGGATGATTTGTCTTTAAGAGAGAACCCTAAAAGACAATCCAAATCCATACCGGATACTCACAGGGAGTTCAAAGATCAACCCCAGATCACACTTTGGGAGCAGCGATTCAACCTCGGATATAACCCCGAGACCTGCAGATACAATACCGGAACACACATTGGAGAAGACCGATTAATCTCAGAGATAACCCCGAGGTATTCAGTCTCAGTCCCAACCATGGGAATAGCCACAAACCTTGGTGATAACCCCAAGGAATGCAGTTTCGGAGATAACCCCAGAAATGCTTGTTTCAAATGCCACCAACTTCAATCTCGGTGCTCACAATGAGATGCACTGTACCAACCCGACAATAACATCAGGAAGACAGGCACACCTCAAAGATGACAATGAGGACCTTCGACAATTGCAGTAGTCCAATCTCAGCGAAAAAGCTACGTCTGCTTTATCAGCCCAATCCGGCGATAACACCGGTGAGGGGCAACATCGTCATCTAGTCCAACATGATGCCACACGTCTCTACACAACCATGTCCCACAAGGCTAATCAATCCCGAGTGACTATTGTGTGAAGTAACGAATGAAAGTTGAAGCTTGAAGACTGGAGGGCATCGTCCCATCTTCAATGACTTCGCACAAACTCTAATTACATGCCATCGTACAACTCTCGACAACGGCGGTCCAAAATAGGTCTTGTATACCTCAAACGGATGCCCGGATTGCACTTTTGAAAATTCGAGTGGACATTACGATTCTGAGTGCACTTACTTGAGACGACGACCCGGGCAGAGCAAACCTAGGCCGACCCGACCCGACACCGCCTCTAGTACACTGCTGGCTCATTGCGCGGTACACTTCTTTGCTCATATGCCTATAAATAGATGGCTTGGGGTCTTTGATTTTTAAGAGAAAAAGAAAGGGGAAACCTGCACATTAATCCGCGCTTCCGCACTCGCTATATAGTGTATTTTCCACTTTCAAACACCTGTGATCTCATATATAGCCTCTTTTGTACCCACAAAAGCTAGTGTTTACCCACTCTAAAGATATAGAAGCCTTTTTTATCAGTCAGCTATAAGCCTTCTCACACACTTTAGAGTCTTTCTCTTCATCTTTGCACACACCCTTCTACACGTTGAGAGTCGTGTTGCTTGCTTTTGCCGGACTTGATCAGTGGTTTCATTCTAGTCTGTATATATATATATATATATATATATATATATATATATATATATATATATATATATATATATATTAACTAACATTATCGAGTTATGCCTCGATTGAGCCTGAACTTGATGCAGGCGCTTTTCTTGCTTTTTATATATATATATATATATATATATATATAATAACTGTCATCGAACTTTGTTCGATGAGCCCTGAACTTGATGCGGAGCATTTATTACTTTAATATATATATGTACATTTATATATATTAAGCGTGTGTCGGACTACATTCGATGAGCACAGATTTTACATAGCATTTGCATTTACTATATATATATATATATATATATATATATATATATTCGTCTGCTCGAGTTTTCTTCATGGCAGTTGATCGCTTTACAGCTTTATTTATGTTTTATTTACATTTTTGATCCCCCATGGAGGTGCTTCGTGGTTGGTGATCATGTCTGTATATATATATTTATCGCTTTTTATATATATATACCGCTATTGCTTTTATACAAATTGCAACATTATATGCGCCTAGGAATCATGTGATCGCTGATTCATCCCATTGGATCTAGATTCGGTTCCGTGATGGACATTTTTCAATTTATGAAGCGACTTATAAATTATTCTGCGATGTCTCGAATTTCCGAGATGGTTTCCATACCCACGAGGAAGTCGGCATTATTTTTTATATTATTTTCATACGGATGCCTCGCATCAAGTCAAATAAAATCAATCCGGTAGATCACTCAATAAAAATGGGAGTGTAAAAGGTCTCAATTCCTATTGAGCATCGTGGTTTGAAAAACCTCTTTTATAAAATATCAACGCCATATCTTGCTAAAAGCGAATTTTACATAAATTCAAACCACAATAATATATAGGTTCGAATGAGGCCTCACACAACTTCCATATAACAACACATTGACCCCACACACACACACACACACACACACTCAAATAACAGTTTCTTGAAAAGAGGCGGCCACCGTAGTAGTAACACGGATGTCGGAAGTGCCTAACACCTTCCCCAAAGATAACCAAGTCCCCCGGACCCTAAGCGAATCTCGGTTTCGCAGGCAGTATATCAATGTCACACCATTGGGTCAATGTGCAAACCTTTTCTCGGTTGTGTTGGTACAACCATTTAAAAAACCAACTGGCGACTCTTAACAGTCCCATCATCGACATCATATATGTCAGACCTTTTTCACTTGTTTTTTTCAAACAAATCTCACCTAAAATGAGAACACCAAAGAACAAGTAACGGAAAGGGACACACAAAAATCCCGACGTCGACATCTATTTTGGTAAATAGTTAAATTGATAAAAGTTTAAAGTTAAGGGTAATATGTGAAATTTTTTCAAACTAAGCAAGTTGATATAAAATATTCGTTGTGTCGGGGAATATTCAATTAATCGGGGAATATTCTTTTTGTCGGGGAATATTCGTACGACGGTACAATCATTGATGGACCCCATAACAGAATTATTGTCGGATTGAGAAAACGATAAAAATATTTTTTATGAAAATAACGACGGAAGTTTTACCGTTAAAACAGTTGAACTACTCGGTAGTAAAAGTATAGTAATACGCGTGGTTGCATAGTAGAACACGTTGTTGATTATTGATGCTTACGTGAGAAGTCACTCAGTTTTGTTCTATTATTGCTATAGTAATTGCTGCATAGTATCTCACGTTATTTGACTCAATTATTGTCGATATTTTATATATTATTATGTCAATAATTGAGATGACAAATTTATTAAGATTATTATTTACAATATTAACGATGTCTAGAAGTTCTGCCAAGGAGAGGTTTGGTCACCTAATTGCGGCATGATAGGGAGAAATCATTATTGGAAAGCCCCTCTTTCACAGGAGCGACACAGTCGATTAATAGTGTGAATAATAATAATGATGATGAGTTTTGTTTTATTAGTATTATTAATGTAATAAAAGCAGAAAAGCTTTTATATAAAAGCAGAATACTTTTATAAAATTATTTGTTTTATTAGACTATAAATAGAATATATGATATTCTATTATACATAGTATTTGCATAGTGTCTGCATAGTGTTTGTATAGTAAAATCTTTTTATATAAAACAAAATACTTTTATAAAGTTATTTGTTTTATTAGACTATAAATAGAATATATAATATTCTATTATGTATAGTGTTTGCATAGTGTCTGCATAGTGTTTGCATAGTAAAATCTTTTTATATAAAATAGAATACTTTTATAAAGTTATTCATTTTATTAGATTATAAATAGAATATATTATATTTTATTTAAAAGATTTTGTTTTATTAGAATATTTTATTAAATCAATATGGACCGTCCGATTAAAAGTAAATCAATCTGGATCTTTCATGAAGTAGTTACTATTCAGTCCATTCTTCTATAAATAGAAGCTCATTCCTTCATTATTTCTTACGAATTCACTGAAACTCTGGAGAGAGAAACTATAGAGAAAGTCCTTCTTCTGTAATCTCGAGCGTATTTCTTTAGAGTTTAAGAAAGCTTTGAGTGTAGAAGATAGTGGAAGTTTTCTTCAAGTATATTCCCGCTACCAGTCGGAATACTTTTTCTTTTTAAGGTAGGGGAAATTATTTGTTGTACTCGTAAGGGATATTATTTGTTGTACTCGTAAGGGGTATTCTTTCTTTCTTATTCATGAAGAGAACTTCTGTTATTCCATTCTTTATTATTATGTTGGAATAACCTGTCTATGCGAAGAACTACATACATGGTGAAATTCTTCTATTATTTCATTCTTTATTATTCTGTCAGAATATCTTGTCTGTGCGTTTACGCATGACCTGGTTCTATTATTTATTATTCTATTGGAATAACCTGTCTGTGCGGTCCATCGCATGCTTGGTGAATTCTTATGTTATTCTATTATTTATTATTATGTTGGAATATCCTGTTTGTGCCTTTACGCATGACCTGATTCCATTTTTTATTATTCTGTTGAAATAACCTGTCTATGTGGATTACCGCATGCATGGTAAATGATCCTTCGTATTCATATGAATAGTATTTTCATTAAAAAGGGGTTTCTGCCAGGGACAGTTTCGTAATTTTTCTGACTCTAAAAAAATTATGGAAAAATTTGAAATGATAATTTGATGAGTTTTCTAGATTGTGTCCGAAAATGGCAATTTTTGGATTTATAGATTAAGAGTTATGGATTTTATGGGGAAAAAACTATTTTAAAAGTAAACCCTTATACCTCCTTGTGGTTAACTCCAAAATTGGTGAAAATTTTATTGGGAGTACATGTATATAACAGGAGTATACCTTGTAAATTTCGGAATTTTTGGACAAAAGTACAATTTATGATAAATGTCTAAATATTCGGCAGTTTTAGCCATATGAAAAATTGTAAATGAATTTTAAAAATTCTGAGAAAAATATATGTTCAATATGGGACTATATTCTGCTAAATCCCAGAAAAGAAATATTTTTGGAACTGATATGGTATTTTTCATGAAAATGAACTAGTTATAAGTAAATGAATTAAATATGTTATGTAAAGTAACAAAATTGAAAAATAGGATTTTATGGCTTGGGAATCCTATATAGGGTATACGCAGATTTTTGATGAGGGATTTGATCATTGGTGATGAAATCTTATGAGTATGACATTTTTGAATGATTAAATGCATTTTTTGGTAAAGTGTAAACAATTGAAATAAATTATTTATAAGTTTAATAAGTGATTAAAATATTGTTATAATATTAATAATATTAGATTATGAGTTTATTAAGTGATTGATAATATTTGGATAAATTCAAATTCTTTAATATTTATCCCTGTTTTCGTTTGATCAATGCTTATATCATTGTCATCATCCTCATGCTTATATTGTGTTGAAAGTCATCTTTGGCCGTAGTGCATAGATGGACTTGGTATGATTATGACCAGGGATTATTCGGTATAATCATGACCGTAATGTTACAAATGATGTGGAAAAAGTCCTCATTGGCCCGTAGTGCATTGATGGACAGTTTTTGGTATGATTATGACTATGGATTCTCTTCGGCCAAGGGTGCAAAGATGAATTGTTTTATGGCATGATCATGACCGTTGATGAAAACACGATTATCTTTAGCCCGTAGTGCATGGATAATTCGTGGTCGTGATATTAACGAATATCCTTAGCCGTAGTGCATGGATAATTCAGTGATATGGATTGATTATCGAGCTGAGTCTCAGCGATGAAATATAAATTCATGGATGTGATATTAACTAATATCCTTGGCCGTAGTGTGTGGGTGATTCGATGATGTGAATTATTTATTAAGCTGAGTCTCAGTGATAAAATATTTATTATACACTTTTAATTCGTAGAAGATAATAGATATCATGCTCTACTTGACTCTTCTAAAATACAGTTGTATGTCTTTGGCCTATAGTGCAAAGATGAATTGTTAATGAATATCTTTGGCCGTAGTGCAAAGATTAATTTATTAGTATGATTATGAAGCGAGGAATTACGATTTGGTATAACCATAATTTTTGATATTTCTGGTGAAGATAGGTGATGAAAATTATCTTCGTCCTAGTTGCGAAGAGGAATTTAGAACCACAATTATGATTATGAGTTATTCATATGATTGTGGACATGAAGGCTGTTGATTTATTTTCTGAGGATAAAACATTGTTGGTGGACTTTTAACATGGGGAAGATAATAGACCTTATGGTCTATTTGACTCTTGTAATGGATTGCTCGTTCCGCTGCAACTATGGTTGAAAAGTTTTATCATCTACCATATGTTCTAAATCTCTAATTTATTAATGATGAAGGCTATTGATGATGTAAATTAGCTTTAGTCATGATATTTTTTACTGGGCTAGTTGTGTTCACCCTTTCTGCTTCACAATTCCTTTCAGGTAATAAGAGTGTTGCCGGGTCGAGTGGGGATAACAGGTGAATAGAACGGTGGTCTCTAGCTGTAGAGGTTCTCCCTAAATAGTATAGAAAAGTGTGTTGTATTCTATACATCATTTAGTAGTTATATTTGGTGAATCAAATAGGGTGAGGCGAACCCAACTTTGGAAGGGTGTTTTGCCACTATCATACAAGATGTCTAATGACATACAACCTCGTGTTCTCATAAGACATGGTTGTGCACATCCACTTACTGAATATATCTACGAGCACTACCTATATGATCTTGGAGTTTATTTGAAATATAATTTTCACTTGGAGACAACGGTGATATTTATATGTCAAGAGAAGACTCACTATTGGAAAGAAGATGATAGTAATCTTCTTGTTTTTCTTTGGGGACTTTTGGGACAACCAAGGATAATTCTGTGGACATATGATATCTATCATAACTTAGACGCGTGACCTCCCATGTACGAAGGTTTCCTTGAGCACTTCCCAAAGATTTTAATTTCTAAAACAGTTTTTGACTATACTTTTATGTAAAGTATCATTATAAGGATGTGGTCGAGACACCATGAGAGTTACATACATTTGTATTCAAACTCACAGTTAACTGTGGTCGTATTCTATAAGACAGTTCAATAGTTGTATAAATGAAGTTTGTATTTGATTTTTTAGTGTGATATCTGGCAACTCAGAATGGGTCGTATGGACCTACTTTGGGGGCGTCACAAATGGTATCAGAGCTTAGGAATATGGTCGCTGGCGGAGATAAGAGTCTAGAACTAGGAGGGGAGAGACGAGTTATATAATTCGCTAGTGTGTGACTTACCTAAGCTGAAACTTTTTACTTGATAAGTTGACAAATTGTTATATGTCAATTAACCTTTGTTTTGAAGCTATATTCTAGAATGATATCTGAAATATAGGAGATGAGAAATGGGAATATCATGATAGCGAAGAAATTACCGGGAAGGTACAATCTGAAAAGAAAGCAAGGTATTCTCATCTCTTCGAATATCAGGTACATACGTAAATTTCGAGGGCAAAATTTTATAAGGAAGGGAGATTGTGAGACCTCGAATTTTAAGAAATAAAAGTATTCAATTTTTCTATTTTGGTAAATAGTTAAATTGATAAAAGTTTAAAGTTAAGGGTAATATGTGAAATTTTTTCAAACTAAGCAAGTTGATATAAAATATTCGTTGTGTCGAGGAATATTCGATTAATCGGGGAATATTCTTTTTGTCGGGGAATATCCGTACGACGGTACAATCATTGGTGGACCCCACAATGGAATTATTGTCGGATTGAGAAAACGATAAAAATATTTTTTATGAAAATAACGGCGGAAGTTTTACCGTTAAAACTGTTGAACTACTCGGTAGTAAAAAAATGCGATGTCTGGCGTGGGTTGCATAGTAGCACACGATATTGATTATTGATGCTTACGTGAGAAGTCACTCGATTTTGTTCAATTATTGCTACTGATAATTCTTTGCGTGGTATCTCACGTTATTTGATTCAATTATTGTCGATATTTTATATATTATTATATCAATAATTGAGATGACAAAGTTATTAAGATTATTATTTGCAATATTAACGATGTCTAGAAGCTACGCGAGGAGAGGTTTGGTCACCTAATGCGGCTTGATAGGGAGAAATTATTATTCGAAAGCCCCTCTTTCCGAGAAGCGACACAGTCGATTAATAGTGTGAATAATAATAATAATGATGAGTTTTGTTTTTATTAGTATTATTAATGTAATAAAATAGAAAAGCTTTTTTATAAAAAATGAATACTTTTATAAAGTTATTTGTTTTATTAGACTATAAATAGAATATATGATATTCTATTATGCATAGTGTTTGCATAGTAAAATCTTTTTATATAAAAGCAGAATACTTTTATAAAGTTATTTGTTTTATTAGACTATAAATAGAATATATAATATTCTATTATGCATAGTGTTTGCATAAGTGCCTACGTAGTGTTTGCATATAGTAAAATCTTTTTATATAAAACAGAATACTTTTATAAAGTTATTCGTTTTATTAGATTATAAATAGAATATATTATATTTTATTTAAAAGATTTTGTTTTATTAGAATATTTTATTAAATCAATATGGACTATCTGATTAAAAGTAAATCAATCTAGATCGTTCATGAATTAGTTACTATTCAGTCCATTCTTCTATAAATAGAAGCTCATTCCTTCATTATTTCTTACGAATTCACTGAAACTCTAGAGAGAAACTATAGAGAAAGTTCTTCTTCTGTAATCTCGAGCGTATTTCTTTAGAGTTTAAGAAAGCTTTGAGCGTAGAAGATAGTGCAAGTTTTCTTCAAGTATATTCCCGCCCTACCAGTCGGAATACTTTTCTTTTTAAGGTAGGGGATATTATTTATTGTACTCGTAAGGGATATTATTTGTTGTACTCGTAAGGGGTATTCTTTCTTTCTTATTCATTAAGAGAACTTCTGTTATTCCATTCTTTATTATTATGTTAGAATAACATGTCTATGCGAAGTACTGCATACATGGTGAAATTCTTCTATTATTTCATTCTTTATTATTCTGTCGGAATATCCTGTCTGTGCGTTTACGCATGACCTGGTTCCATTATTTATTATTCTGTTGGAATAACATGTCTGTGCGGTCCATCGCATATTTGTTGAATTCTTATGTTATTCTATTATTTATTATTATGTTGGAATATCATGTCTGTGCGTTTACGCATGACCTGGTTCCATTCTTTATTATTCTGTTGAAATAACATGTCTATGTGGATTACCGCATGCATGGTAAATGATCCTTCGTATTCATACGAATAGTATTTTCATTGAAAAGGGGTTTTTTCCATGGGTAGTTTCGTAATTTTTCTGACCCTAAAAAAATTATGGAAAAATTTGAAATGATAATTTGATAAGTTTTCTAGATTGTGTCCAAATATGGCGATTTTTGGATGTATAGATTAAGAGTTATGGATTTTATGGGAAAAAAAACTATTTTAAAAGTAAACCCTTATACCTCCTTGTGGTTAACTCTAAAATTGGTGAAAATTTTATTGGGAGTACATGTATATAACAGGAGTATGAAAGTATTATGCATACAAGCCAATCATGTATGATGATAAAGCATATATTGTATAATCAATCTTATTTATTTATTAATAAAAGAATTATTTATTAAAGGCATTTATTATCTACATGGTGCTGTTTTAATAATATGTGATAAACTCATAGTTTTAAGCAATGCTTTTAGAATCATGATGAGATCATGCTAATGAGATCTAAATTCTTAGATAGCTTAAAACTAAAATGTTCCCAATCAATGGATTACTAAAAAGGGGATTAATGAATCTGGATAGATTGGTACGTACGTTGTTTGCTCATTGGATGAGGATGATTGATCTCATGATCATTTGTGTGGAGACACTAAAGCAAGTATGTAGGTGCTTATTAGAGAATAAGTTCACTGAACGTGACTCGCTAAGAAATACCTAATGGAGTTTTACTTGTCTGTCAATAGGAATTCCTGTAGTGATAGTAGTACAAATGATCCTTAGACTTGAGATCATTATAGTATCTTATATATAATGAATTACACTTTGACTTATTCCTTAAGATTCTTAGAGTATATCAAAGGGTATGCTTGGGTGTAATAAGTTATATATGAAGATAAAGAATGATCAATAAAGAATCTATCACTTCTAGTAAAAGAAGAGAAATGTCCTATGTGATTCGATAAATGACAACTCAGGAATCCTTGGCTAAGGTGGAATGAAATTAGAAAGTAGTTTCTAATTTGCATTCATTAGGAGTTGTGCATTTAGGAATCGAAATACATATAATTAAATAAAATAAGACTTGACAAAGAATTCCATGTCTTATATTTAATTGGGACATCAGTATGGTGGAAGGATTGAATCATACGGTAACTATTTACTCAAAGGTTCTTTTTATGATTAATATTAAAATCTATATTATCCGGAAAGTCGTTGATAGCTAGGAAGGCTTATCCCTATTGTAGAATAAATATTATTTATTTAAATAAATTATTTGTTTAATTTATTTATTTAAATGAGATTAGAATTGTTCTAATTGATTTATTCACAACCCGGTTTAATATGGAGAACCTAAAGGGTCACCATAAAAGGAAGAATAATTATTTAAGAAGTTAATGGCATAATTGTAATAATATGTTAAGTATATTTAATTTAATCTATGGTGATAGAATAAATTAAATAGCTTAATATTTATTATTTAATATTTTAGAAATATTAAATATAAATTAATAAGAGGAGTCTTATTAATGTTATTACAATTATTAATATTTTAATTTCTAAAAAGGTTTAGGAATTAATTTAATATAAGTACTCTCATTTATTCCTAATTGGATTAGGAAGGAAAATTAGTTAAAGGAGTTTAATTAATTACCCTTAATAGGATTAGGGAGCCCATTTAATTAAAAGAGTTTAATTAAATAAATAATACCTTATTTTAATTAAAATAGGGTTACATGATATCTTTATAAGAGAAGTCTTATATCAGATATCTGATATACGAAATTCCAAGAGTTGAAGAGTACGCCTCCTTTTTCTATACAGATTGGAAAAACTAAGGTTTGAGCCAATACCCCTTCTTCTTGAAAATTCTTCTTCTTTGGTGGATCACCTCTAGAGGCCATACACTTGGGTGGCTTACATTGATCAAATGAAGGAATCTACCCGGAGATTCAAGGAGATCGCGAAGAAGTAGGAGGTGAACTCGTACCTGAGGAAGCTCGTTTCTACAAGGGTATGAATTCATAATTTCTTATTCTTCGTTTAATTAATAATATGCATAAAGGATGATCCGGGTAATTGGTTTGTGAAAAATTTTAAAATTGATTTTATTTCGCTTCCGCTAATTTTTTCAATTTGATTGCTACTTTGATTTTCACAAAACCTAACAGTGGTATCATGAGCCAAACTTTATGCGAATTATTAATTATTTTGATTCCATATATGTATGGGTATGGATTTAGAATAATTTATTAGGCATAATTTGTTGTATAAAATTATTATTTTATGAAAAAAAAAATTAATTGCCGAAAAGTTTTTAAGAAAAACGTTTTCAGATTCGGCATACTAATTTTTTTTTTCTTTCGTCATTAACTGTGTCTTCAAGGGATGCAGCGAAATCACGTTTTTTTGAAAATAATTCGCGAAACCTTTTTTCTTTTTTTCCCGAAAAAAGTACTGCTTCACGGCTTCTTTAGATATTCACGAATTTTTTTTTGAAAGATTAATGATTCTTGAATCAGCAGGCTGGTAGGTTACTTATCAAGTTGCATTATATATATAAATATATATATCTTGTTATGCTTCTATACGGTTTTATAATATATATAATATATTTGATATATATATTAAATAATCTATATTAGTATACGGTTTCTTATCAGCAAGTTATTCCAGCTCCTGAGCTTCACGTGATTTAGGAATATTATTATATTATATATATATATAATAGTATATATATATATATATATATATATTAATTTTAATAATTTTATAATTAAAATAAATAGTTTATTTTAATCTTGAAATTGGATTTCATGCAACATAAAATTGCCCATTAAATGATACTCATATATACATGGAATGATTTTATTTATTGATACATATGCTGATATGTATGATAATAAATGGGATTGATTATGGACTATTGAGCAATGATTGGATTTATTTTAGTTGGATGTTTGAATGAATGAGTTTTATTAAATGAGGTCTGCGTACCTCGTCTTTTCTGGTTTTCTTCTTGATGTAAATTCTATCTCTCTCCTATGTACTTCCCCTTGACTGCTGATCAAAGTTTCTATTTAAATTAAATAGTTTAATGTAATAGGATTAGTTAGAATTTTTTTGAAGAACCGGAGATCAAGGAGCAAGGAGCGCTTGAAGACCCGTTTGTAATGGAGCCCAGGTTTAAATGTAATAGTTATATTTAAATGTTTATTCTTTACACCCTAGGGTTTGACCTTTTGGTTCACTTGGTGGCTCTAGTGAACCAAACTAGAATAAAAGTCCATAATCAATCCGGATAGAATATAGTATTCTATATGTGCATGCTAGTATTATATATATTATATATTATGCAAACATGCTTCGCATGTTTAATAATATGACGCGTATTTTATATATATATTTGCATGCGCTCTAAACAAGATGAGACAAATAATAACAAATCCCTCAAAGTTTTTATATATTAAGTCTTAAGCGTTCAAAGATATTTAGAATATCGAACGTCGCCTTCTAGCATGATAAAATTAATAGAGTATTAAATATTTAATATGAGTTTGTTGTGTCACCACAAGGCAAGTATTAAGTATTTAAGATGTTAATTTATCACATTTGATGCTTATAAAGAAAATTGAACAATATTGTTTTGTTGTGTCACCACAAGGACAATATTTTTCTTTTTTGAATATATGGAAGTGCTAGGTTTGACTTAACTTAGACAATTTTGATTCGAATGTGCCACCACTTGATCAAAATAATCTAAGAGGCAAAATATAAAGAGTTACATGATGATGTAATTGACAAGGAGTTGTCTACCAATTTATTTATATATAGTTTGTTGTGTCACCACAAGGCTATATATATTTGAAATCGGATCCTTATTCTCACTAGCAAAAACTTTAATTAGATTTTGCCGAACTATATAAATGAGGGTAATATAGTTTGAAGAAAATAATGGGAGATACCAATATAAAATAAGACCTAATTTATTTTGGTAATTAATTAAATGAATGTTTGCTAAAATATTGTCTTTTTACATGCGTAATTTTGAAAATGTCACATTCACTAATTTCACTCACGTAGCATACTTGATCTTAACAAACTAACCGGTAGCCGAACTACACGGATTGGTTAAGGAATCGAGAATTGTTCTCACTTCTTTGAAAAGATTTCTTATGTCCTAAATTCGCCCAGATGCGTGTAAAAAGTTGCGAGATGCGACCTCCGAGGAAGAGATTACTACTTTTAAAGCGTGGCAAGATGATGCATCTGTGGCTCAATGCATCATGCTCGCATCCATGAGTAATGAGCTTGAGATCAAAGATGAAAACATGGATGCTCC
Source organism: Panax quinquefolius (assembly GCA_020205615.1). Lineage (NCBI taxonomy): Eukaryota > Viridiplantae > Streptophyta > Magnoliopsida > Apiales > Araliaceae > Panax > Panax quinquefolius. The sequence continues at coordinate 71,905,284 of CM035170.1, read as the reverse complement.
TACTATGCTCTTGCACCTTGAGAGAGTTGTATGGTGAGCAAAGTAGGATCGCTAGATATGAAATATCTAAGGAGCTCTTCCGATCTCGGATGACCGAGGGCACTACCGTTGAGACTCATGTCCTAAAGATGATCAATCGATTGAGCGTCTTGGATGACTTGGGTTCGTCATGGATGGAGAATTGAGTCAAGATTTAGTCTTGCAGTCACTCCCAGACACCTTCTCACAATTTGTTGTGAATTTTCACATGAATAAGTTGGATGTCAGCTTGCCTGAATTACTTAACATGTTGAAAACTGCTGAAGGTCACTTCCCATCCAAGAAGAACCATGTCTTCTTTGGTGGATGATTCTTCCAAGAAAAGGAAGAGGCCCAAGGTATCTTCCGAGAAGAAGAAATCCAAGAAGGCTAAGGGAAAGGCGAAAGTGAAGGATCAAAAGAAACCTGATCCAGCTAGCAAAGGAATTTGCTTCCATTGCAATAGGTCGAGGTCATTGGAAGAGGAACTGCAAGGATTATCTTGCAGAACAAAAGCGAAGAAGCTTGAGAAGCTTGAATCCTAATCAAGGTTTGTTTATGATTGAAATTAATTTTTTCGAAAGTCGATCTTCTACTTGGGTATTGGATACTAGGATGTGGTTCTCACATATGTAATAATAATATGTGGTGGTCGTAAGTAGAAAGTCGAAGCAAGGATGAGGTCGCCCTACGAGTGGGAAATGGAGCAAAGGTTGTTTGCATTATTTGTAGGGACTTATTGTTTAGCTTTGCTTACGGCAAGTTCATTAATTTAAATAATTGTTATTTTGTTCCAAATATCATTAGAAACATTATTTCTATCTCGTATTGGATATGGATGGTTTTAATATTATAATAAAGAACAACGGTTGTTCTATTTATAATGATAATGTTTTATATGGTGTTGGTAATTTGCGAAATGGACTTTATATACTTGACTTGCATGAAAATATATTTCAAATTGAACAAACTAAGAAAAGGAAAAGAGATTGAAAGTATTATGCATACAAGCCAATCATGTATGATGATAAAGCATATATCTTGTGTAATCAATCTTATTTATTTATTAATAAAAGAATTATTTATTAAAGGCATTTATTATCTACATGGTCTTTCTTTTTTAATAATATGTGATAAACCCATAGTTTTAAGCAATGCTTTTAGAATCATGATGAGATCATGCTAATGAGATCTAAATTCTTAGATAGCTTAAAACTAAAATGTTCCCAATATATGGATTACTAAAAAGGGGATTAATGAATCCGGATAGATTGGTACGTATGTTGTTTGCTCATTGGATGAGGATGATTGATCTCATGATCATTTTTGTGGAGACACTAAAGCAAGTATGTAGGTGCTTATTAGAGAATAAGTTCACTGAACGTGACTCGCTAAGAAATACCTAATGGAGTTTTACTTGTCTGTCAATAGGAATTTCTGTAGTGATAGTAGTACAAATGATCCTTAGACTTGAGATCATTATAGTATCTTATATATAATGAATTACACTTTGACTTATTCCTTAAGATTCTTAGAGTATATCAAAGGGTATGCTTGGGTGTAATAAGTTATATATGAAGATAAAGAATGATCAATAAAGAATCTACCACTTCTAGTAAAAGAAAAGAAATGTCCTATGTGATTCGATAAATGACAACTCAGGAATCCTTGGCCAAGGTGGAATGAAATTAGAAAGTAGTTTCTAATTTGCATTCATTAGGAGTTGTGCATTTAGGAATCGAAATACATATGATTAAATAAAATAAGACTTGACAGTAATTCCATGTCTTATATTTAATTGGGACATTGTATGGTGGAAGGATTGAATTATCACGATAACTATTTACTCAAAGGTTCTTTTTATGATTAATGTTGAAATCTATATTATCCGGAAAGTCGTTGATCGCTAGGAGGCTTATCCCTATTGTAGAATAAATATTATTTATTTAAATAAATTATTTGTTTAATTTATTTATTTAAATGAGATTAGAATTGTTCTAATTGATTTATTCTGGTAGGTTTAATATGGAGAACCTAAAGGGTCACACCATAAAAGGAAGAATAATTATTTAAGAAGTTAATGGCATAATTGTAATAATATGTTAAGTATATTTAATTTAATCTATGGTGATAGAATAAATTAAATAGCTTAATATTTATTATTTAATATTTTAGAAATATTAAATATAAATTAATAAGAGGAGTCTTATTAATATTATTACAATTATTATTATTTTAATTGCTAAAAAGGTTTAGGAATTAATTTAATATAAGTATTCTCATTTATTCCTAATTGGATTAGGAAGGAAAATTAGTTAAAGGAGTTTAATTAATTACCCCTAATAGGATTAGGAGCCCATTTAATTAAAAGAGTTTAATTAAATAAATAATACCTTATTTTAATTAAAATAGGGTTACATGATATCTTTATAAGAGGAGTCTTATATCGGATATCGATATATCTGAAATTCAAGAGTTGAAGAGTACGCCTCCTTTTTCTATACAGATAGGAAAAACTAGGGTTTGAGCCAATACCCCTTCTTCTTGAAAATTCTTCTTCTTTGGAGGATCACCTCTAGAGGCCATACACTTGGGTGGCTTACATTGATCAAAGGAAGGAATCTACCCGGAGATTTAAGGAGATCGCGGAGAAGTAGGAGGTGAACTCGTACCTGAGGAAGCTCGTTTCTACAAGGGTATGATTTCATAATTTCTTATTCTTCGTTTAATTAATAATATGCATAAAGGATGATCTGGGTAATTGGTTTGTGAAAAAAATTTAAAATTGATTTTATTTCGCTTCCGCTAATTTTTTCAATTTGATTGCTACTTTGATTTTCACAAAACCTAACAGAGTATACCTTGTAAATTTTGGAATTTTTGGACAAAAGCACAATTTATGATAAATGTCTAAATGTTCGGCCTGCCTACAGGAGTATGTTTAACTGGTGACAAAGGTGGCTCAATTATAGTAGGATCCCACTAAGATATGTGCTTTATAGGCTCAATGATGTGACTGTAAACCTTTAGATATATGTCCTTGGTTAAACACTCATGTACATATGTGTATGGATCATGTCCTAATTTGTTAATGCATGACACATCATGAGCCCAAGGTATTCCAGACAAGTCCCACCTCATACAAGAACATTTTTTTTCCCAAATCCATAACAAAAGAATGACCCCCAGAAGTCATAGTCACTGTAAACCTCCCACCACCACCTGACCACTCAGGCAATCCACGCCCTGCCTGACCTTTCCATTTTTCTACACCATTATGTTTTAACATCATTTCTCTCCTTTTAATAATCCTATTCATGCAATATAATCTAAGTCCTTCTAGACACCCTATTACTGGCTTCACTCTAGCCTTAAGAATTTTGCTATTAAATACCTCACAATGATTATTGACATATATGTCACTTTTATATATGGTCTGAAAATGAGACCTACTCCATTGAGCAGGTGGCTTAGGAGCTAACCATTCATATGCACTCTTATCTTCCTTTTGTAACACATCCATTACCTTTTGAAAGACATACTGATTTGTAGCTTTGGCAGCATTCCACACCAATTTCCTTAATCCAGAGCCTTTATGTTTTTGCCAACAGTTCCTATACAAATGCATAACACAATGTCTATGTTCAGCACTTGGGACCACATCTTCTAAAGCATTAATCAAACCATGGGGACAAAAAAATAAAGGAACTTTCTAAGAAACATCTACTCAATGTAATAATCAATGAAAAATATATATAAATGGAGACATGTTTATACCTTTTGTTTATCTGAAATGAATGTCCAGCCTCCATCATTTGAAATCCCAAGATCTTCCACCAGCAAGTTCATAAACCACACCCAAGACTGAGTGTTCTCAGATTCAACAATAGCCCAAGCAACTGGTCACATCCCATTGTTAGGGTCAACACCAACTGCAGTCAATAACTGACCCCCATATGGTTCTTTTAGAAAACAGTCATCAAGCCCCACCAGTGGTCTATACCCCAATTTAAATCCTTCTTTTAGTGGTGCAAGACAGACATAAAATCTCAAAAAACTGCCTAAGTCAGCCCCCTGCTATGATTCTGCTCTCTTCAATATACAAGTACTCCCATGCATGACTCTTCCAAGCTCTGCAGCATAGTCCAGAACCAATCCATACTCCTCCTCTGCACTCCCTTCAATGTTTTTCATTGCTTTTTTCTTAGCTTTGTATGCTAGGCTCCTTGATACTCCAATATCCAAATCTTTAACTACTTTAGTATGAAACTGATCTAATCCCCATGTTGGATTCATCTGAAGATCATCTTCATATTTTTTGGCAATCCACTATGCATTTATAAAATAATTATCCCACTCTCTGCTACACGTATGTACTTTTTGTAACCTAGTGATTTTAAATGTGATCTCTCTTTGCACCTTTGCAGCATAAAAATACCATGTACATGGCTCCACACACCTTTCTTGGATCTTATTTGATAGGTTTTTCTTGAAATACACCTTTCTTCCTTGTTTGATGCCATGATTTCTGATTGCTGTCCTCACTTCAGTGACATTAGAAAATGTCATTCCCAACTCAAACTCAAGATCCTCACTGTCACCTTCCCTAAATTCTGGATACCCTTTATGTTCTTGTTCAGGTAGTTAAGGGTCAAACTCATCAACCCTAAGGCATCCTTTCCACATCACTGTCATCATAGTCAGAGGATGAATATCCTGGTTCATGTGGTTCTTCAACTGAAGTTTGGGTTTCTGCAGTTTGTTTCCCCTTCCCTTTGTTAGGTGCAAATCTTGTTTCTTTTCCTTTGCCTTTCTGTGTTACAATTGCACCCTTCCCTTCCCTTAGTTTTTCCTTCCCTTTGTCAGTTGCCCCATCCTCAATCCCCATAGCTTGATCACCCTCTACCCCCTCCCCAAATTCAGCACTCTCAGTCCCCCCCAGCCTGATCACCCTTTACCCCCTCCCCCAATTCATCACTCTCAGTCCCCTCAGTTTGATAACCCTCACCCCCTCCCCAATTTCATCATCCTCTTGATCCTTAGTTGATTCTCCCACAGAACTATCCACATAACTTTCATCAGTTGACTCTACTTCATCATCCCCAATGCTCCTCAAATCTTTGCATTCATTAATATTATCAACTTCAATGTCAATTTCAAAGTCAGCTTCTACTCCCACAGGTCTAACAACCTCCAAATATATTACAACTAGTCTACTAGAATGGATAAGCATACACATTGTTAACACATCATCATCATTTTCTAACCCAAATAATCCCTTCTCCATATCAGTTGCAGGTGACTTATAATGGAATTTGAGGTGTTCAACTTTATATCCCAACTTCTTCCCCATGTTCCAAATGTCAAGTAAAGAGATGTAATCTGTGAGACCTCGAATTTTTTGATATAAAAATATTCAATTTTCTTATAATTATTATTTTATTTAGTAAATGGTTAAATTGATAAAGGTTAAAGTTAAGGATGACATGTGAAAATTTTACAAAGTATGCAAGTTGATATAAAATATTCGTTATGTCGGGGAATATTTGATTGGTCGTGGGGAATATTCGTTTTAACAGGGAATATTTGTACGACGACATAATCATTGGTGGACCCCACAACGGAAGTATTGTCGTAGTTAGAAAGCGACAAAAATATATATTTTATAAAATAATACGAAAGTTTTTTACCGTTAAACTGTTGAACTACCGGTAGTAAAAGTACAATAATGTCTGGCGTGGTTACGTAGTAGCACACGGTATTGATTATTGATGCTTACGTGAAAAGTCACTCGAGTTATACTCAATTATTGCTATGATGAATTCACTGCGTATAATATCTCTCATATTATTGATTCAATTATTGTCACGATGATCATCTGCATAATATTTATTATTATTATATCAATAATTGAGACGACAAAGTAATTCATATTATTATTTGCAATATTGACAATGTCTAGAAAGTTCTATCGAGGAGAGGTTTGGTCACCTAATTGTGCGCCAATAGGGAGAAATCCTTATCGAAAAGCCCCCTATTTCCTGGGAATGATCTTATTGTTAAATATTGTAAGTTATAATACTAATGATGAATAAGTTCGTGTTGATTAAAGATGAAATAGATATTTCCATTGTGTTGGGATTATTAGTGTTAGTGGAAATCGACTTTTATTTCGATAATAATTGACTTTTGGAGGTTATATTGACCAATCGGGTAATTAATCGGATAAATGAGCAATTAATTGCTATTAATTCACATCCTTATAACTATTTGTTCAAATGTGTGTACTATTGATTCACATGCATGTACTATTAGGGGAGGTAGTGCAAGATTGATAATACTTGCATGACTAAATAAAAAATGGAGGTATAGATGAATGTATTATACTGTAATTATTTTTTTCACATGTATAAAACTTTTGAGTCACATGATTGTACTATTGATTCACATGATATACTATTAGGGGAGGTGGTGCAAGTTTGATAATACTTGCAGGACTAAATTAAAAATGAAGGAAAAGATGAAGGTATTATACTGTAATATTTTGAGCCCCAAAACGTGCAATTATAAAAACTATATTTTTTCTATAAATAGAAGATCATTCTTCTTTTATTCTCACCAATTCACTAAGACTCACAAGAGCAATTATAGAGAGAGAAGCTATAGAGAGAGAAGTTATAGAGAGATAGAAGAAGAGAAGTCTGCTACTTTACTATTCTAGTATCCAGTCTTCTTCTGAGGTAAGGGATATTATTTGTTGTATTAGTAAGGGGTATTATTTATTTCATATTCTGAAGAGATATTATTTTTCGTATTCGTATGAATATTATTTTCGTTCAATATTTGCAAGGGGTATTATTTCTTTCGTATTCATGAAGAGAGTTATTTTCTTTCAATACTCGTAAGGGTTGTTATTCCATTCTTTAATATTTTGTTGGAATAACCTGTCTACGTGGACTACCACATGCATGGTGAAATTCTTATGTTATTCCATCTTTATTATTTTGTTAGAATAACCTGTCTACGTGGACTACCGTATGCATGGTGAAATTCTTTTGTTATTCCATTCTTTATTATTCTGTTGGAATAACATGTCTACGTGGACTATCGTATGCATGGTGAAATTCTTCTGTTATTCCATTCTTTATTATTCTGTTGGAATAACCTGTCTATGTGGACTACCGTATGCATAGTGAAATTCTTTCGTTATTCCATTCTTTATTATTCGGTTTGAATAACTTTGCTCACGCGGACTATCTGCATGCATGGTGAATGACCCTTCATTATTCATTCTTTATTAAATTCTAAAATGATCTGGTTCACGTGGATTCTGCATGGGCGGTGAAAATCCATTTACAATTTCAGATATTCTATTATACTCGTATGAGATATCATTTCTTTTGTACTCATCATGGAATATTGTTTTCTTTTGTATTTTCCTTTTATGAGTACTATTCACAAAGTAATATTCATGAGTTACTACTTACGGGTTACTATTCACCCATTTACTATTCACTCGAATATTATTCACTCGGGTATTCGGGACACTTTTCGTGTCGATGTACTATTCATGAGTTACTATTTACGAGTTACTATTCACCCAGTTACTATTCACTCGAATATTATTCATTCGGGTATTTGGGGCACTTTTCATGCCGGGGTACTATTCACGAGGTACTATTCTTGAAGTATTATTCACAGGGTACTATTCACGGGATACTATTCACCCAGAAGATATATTTCTTTTTTCTGTTTAAATTATTTTTGATATATGAATATTATTCTTGAATTTTACTCCACAAAGCAGTATCATGTTGATAATTTGGATATTTTTAAACTCTGAATAAATTTAAAGTCTTTAATATTTATCCTTGATTTCGTTTGATTAATGCTTATATCATTGTCATCGTCATCATGCTTATATTGTGATGAAAGTCATCTTTGGCTTACGTGCATAGATGGACTGTTGATTGGTATGATTATGACCAGGGATCATTCGGTATAATCATGACCGTAGTGTTGCAAATGATGTGGTAAAAGTCCTCATTGGCCCGTAGTTCATTGATTGACAGTTTTTGGTATGATCATGACTATGGGTTCTCTTCGGCCAAGGGTGCAAAGATGAATTGTTTTATGGCGTGATCATGACCGTTGATGAAAACACGATTATCCTTGGCCCGTAGTGCATGGATAATTCGTGGTCATGATAGTAATGAATATCCTTGGCATGTAGTGCATGGATAATTCGATGATGTGGATTATTTATTGTGTTGAGTCTCAGCGATAAAATATTGATAATAAACTTTTAATACGTAGAAGATAGTAGATTTCATGCTCTACTTGACTCTTCTAAAATACAGTTGCATGTCTTTGGCCTATAGTGCAAGGATGAACTGTTAATGAATATCTTTGGCCCGTAGTGCAGAGATGAATTTATTAGTATGATTATGAACATGAACTGTGATTTGGTATAACCATGATCTTTGATGTTTCAGGTAAAGACAGGTGATGAAAATTATCTTCGTCCTGGGTGCGAAGAGGAATTTAGAACCACAATTATGATTATGAATTATTCACATGATTGTGGACAAGAATTGTTGATTGATGTTACAGGGATAAAACATTGTTGGTGGACTTTTAACATGAGGAAGATAATAGACTTTATGATCTATTTGACTCTTCTAATGGATTGCTCATTCCGCTGCCACTATTGTGACGCCCCCAAATTAGGTATACATCACTCATCTTGAGTCGCCAAATACGTGTTACAAAATTCAAATACAACTTAATAATACATCTGTCATGTAAAATACGACAAAACATAAAATGAGAGTTTTAATACGAATATTGTCTTCTAGACAGTATTCAACTCAAATGGAGTCCTCAATACATTTATTATCACACTATTTCATAGAATAGTGAGGACTACTAATGCTATCATCTCGACCGCCATCGCTTCGTTTCCGACTAGTCCACTACGCTCACATTTCAAGAGAACAATGAAAGCAAAAGGGTGAGCTCAACTAGCCCAAAGTAAGAAATATTATGACTAAGATAATGTAGAATAATTTATCGTTAGCCTTCAACAGTGTTAAACTGATAAAATATAACAAACATCAAGTTTAACTGCAGCGAAATAAGCAATCCATTAGAAGAGTCAAATAGAACATACAATCTATTATCTTATATGATTTAAAAGGTTTTTCATCACTTTTATCGCTGAGACTCAGCTTAATAAATAATCCACATCATCGAATCACCCCTGCACTACGACCAAGGATATTCTTTAGTATCACGACCACAAATTATCCATGCACTACGGGCCAAGGATATCCGTGTATTCATCAATGGTCATGATCATGCCAACAACTGTCCATCAATGCACTACGGGACAATGAGGACTTTTACCACATCATTTGTTACATTACGGTCATGATTATACCGAATAATCTCTGGTAAAAATCATACCAAGTCCATCTATGCATTATAGGCCACAGATGACTTTCAACATAATATAAACATGAGGATGATGACAATGATATAAGAATTCAATAAAACAAGTTCAAGGATAAATTTTTAAAGATTTATAATTTAATTTATCCGTAATTCAATATTGTCAAATTATCAACACGATGATCTTTGCTTTGTGGAGTAAAATTCAAGAATGTTAATGTATCAAAAATGATTTAGACCGAAAAGAAATCAATTTCTGTTATGAATAGTACTCCATGAATAGTACTTTGGGAATAGTACTCCGTAAATTGTACTTTATGAATAGTACTTGTGAATAGTATTTTTATGAATAGTACCGTATAAATGAATAATACTCATGGACAGTACTCGAGCATTAAAAACTTTAAATTTAACAAGAATGTGCAGAAAATATCCTTGTGAAGCGATACTAGATGAAGCGCAAATTTCAAGGATATTCTACTCATTTCACGGAATATAGAAGAAATACTTTAACCGAATGATGGTATAATCAGGAATACGAGATAAAATAATATTACTCACATACTACAGAGTATGAAAAAAAATATTATTCCTATGAATACTGAACAAAATAATATCCCTTACCTCGGAAGAAGACTGAATACTGGAATAGTGAGGTAACAGACTTCTCTTCTACTTTCTCTCTAAAACTTCTCTCTCTATAAATGCTTTTGTGAGTCTTAGTGAATTGGTGAGAATGAAAGAAGAATGAGCTTCTATTTATAGGAAAATATAGTTTCGATAATTGCACGTTTTGGGGCTCAAAATATTACAGTATAATACCTTTATCTTTTTCTTTATTTTTAATTTAGTTCTGCAAGTATTATCAAACTTGCACCACCTCCCTAATAGTACATCTTGTGAATCAATAGTACAATCATTTGAATCAATAATACAATCATGTAAAAAAATAATTACAGTATAGTACCTTCATCTATACCTCCATTTTTAATTTAGTCATGCAAGTATTAACAATCTTGCACCATCTCCCCTAATAGTACATGCATGTGAATCAATAGTACACACATGTGAACAAATAGTTATAAGCATGTGAATTAATAGCAATTAATTACTCATTTATCCGATTAATTACCCGATTGGTCGATATAACCTCCAGACATCCATTATTATCGAAATAGATGTCAATTTCTACTAACACTAATAATCCCAACAAAATAGAGCTATCTATTTCATCTTTAATCAACACGAACTTATTCATTATTAATATTATAACTCATAATATTTAACTACCAGGTCATTCCCAGGAAAGAGGGGGCTTTTCGATAAGGATTTCTCCTTATTGGCGCGCAATTAGATGACCAAACCTCTCTTTGATAGAACTTCTAGACATTTTCAATATTGCAAATAATAATATGAATAATTTTTTCGTCTCAATTATTGATTTAATAATATAATATATTATGCAGATGATACTGTAACAATTATTGAATCAATAATATGAAAGATATTATGCAGCAATTACTGTAACAATAATTGAGTATAACTGAGTGACTTCTCACGTAAGCATCAATAATCAATATTGTGTGCTACTATGCAACCACCCGTATTGGTATTACTATTACCACCGGGTAGTTCAACAGTTTAACGGTAAAACTTTCGTCGTTATTTTTATAAAAAATAATTTTGTCATTTTCTAACTACGACAATACTTTCGTTGTGGGGTCCACGAATGATTGTGCCGTCGTACGAATATTCCCTGTTAAAATGAATATTCCCCGACCAATCGAATATTATATAACCACTTGCTTACTTTGCAAAATTTGTAAATAATACCCACAACTATAACATTATATCAAATCCACACCATAATATTCAAAATATATTTCGAGAAAAATTAATCTTTATTCATAAAAGTTGGGGTCTTACAACCTCCCCTTATGAAATTTTGTCCTCGAAATTAGGGTGCATACCTGGTATGTCGAAGAGGTGAGGATACCTTAACTTTATTTCAGATTCTAACTCCCAGGTCATTTCCTCAACATCATGGTTTTTCCACAAAACTTTGACTTGAGGTATAACCTTGGAGCATAGAATATGATCCTTCTTATCCAAGATTTTAACAAGTACCTCCTCATACATTAAATCTTCCGCTATCTCGTCCGGTTCTAATTCAATAATGTGGTTCGGGTCTTTCACATATTTACGTAACATAGATATGTGAAAAATGTTATGAACACGAGACATACTTCAAGCAGAAAGCGTAGTCTATAGGCCATAGTTCCTACTCGATCGAGGATTAAAAATGGGCCAACGAATTGAGGATTGACTTTCCTCTCTTTCCAAATCTCAGTAACTCCTTTCCATGGAGCAACACGTAACAACACATGATCTCCAATATTGAATTCCACGTCCTTTCGATGAAGATCAAGATAACTCTTTTGTCGATCTTGTGAGGTTTTTATACGTTAATCGGATCGTTTGAATCTTTTTCGTAGTCATACGTATTCAACTCTGGTCCCAACAACGTTGCTTCACCCACCTCATCCCAAAGATCTTTGGAGAACGACACTTTCTTCCATACAACGCCTCAAATAGAGCCATGCCAATACTTGCTTGATAAGTGTTGTTGTAGGAAAACTCTACCAATGGTAAGAACTTGTCCCAACTTCCTTTGAAGTCAAGGACACAGAGTCTTAATAAATCTTCAAGAGTTTGAATAGTCCTCTCCGACTGCCCGTCCGTTTGAGGATGATATGCCGAACTAAATCGTAAATCCGTGCCCATAGTTTTTTGCAAACTAACCCAAAATCGTGAAGTAAATCTTGGGTCTCGATAAGAAACTATGGATACTGGCATACCATGCAATCTTATAATCACATTTATGTACATTCGAGCAAGACGTTCAAGTGTATATGTGATGCCCCCAAATTTAGGTACTTGAAACCCGAATTCAGTGCTTCACGATACCATTTCTTTGAGCGAAATAATAATAATATTGTCATAAATATCAAACTTAATTTAAATATCAGAGTTGTCTAAATCCCAGGTACACGACCTTAAAATATTTCATTACATGATAGATAATAATATCATCATCTTATTTAAGTCTAGCTATTACATAAGATAACACAACTTATTTTGACAGCTTTCCTTTCTCTTTGTTCCTGGCAGAGCTCTCTGGTTGGTCATACATAACTGAAAACATTTAATTTAAGCAAGGATGAGCATTTGAGTGCTCAGCAAGTAATAACAATTATAAATATTAGCTGAAAGGACTAAATGTTTTCTTTGTACTACCCTTCTACAACAAATCAATGGTTGTGAAGTAATATGAACCGATAATAATAACATAACAACTCTCTATCAAATTTTTGAAACTACGTACTGACTATAAATAGGGTTAAGGTGACATACTATGGACATTGTTCTCAATTTTCGAATAGGTTTAGCAAAAATTCATCCGTAAACCGTCATAACTTACGGGTGCGAGGGTGTACATCCCATGGGCACTATACTGATCAATACTACATGCAAGAACGATATTATCGTTCACTCTGTCCGCCTTCGGCGCATAAAAGTTTTCCCTTGATCGGTATGTTCATACTTAGTCTGGAATCCAAATCAAAACAATTTGATTGGATACAAAAAGGTTTTATTATATTCAACAATATTTCTAAAGTTGTGTCTAGTTGGTCAAATAGCTTAGACGGCTTATATATATATATATATATATATATATATCAACATGTGTTTAACTACAATGATTATCCAAGTGAGGACACTTGTATAACCATATTTCAAAATTAACGAACATACTATATATATATATATATATATAAGTTATATAATATATATGACAATAGGGTTAATAATCTAGTACAATAATAATATAATTTTGAATCTTTCTTACTCATGTCCATTGCATAAAAAAAATGGAAAGGTAAATATACTTGCTTACGATATCCGTTGAATAAAGTAAAACAAGAGTTTAGGATACTTGCTTGGTGTGCTTCTTACACAACTTAGTTTTATCCTTAATTCAACGACCTATCATTTATAAGATTATTCTATTGATTAGAATAAAATATCATAACACATCATAATGTTATTTACAGTTAATACATAACTTAATCACATTGTTACATAGTTATATCAGTCATTAAGACACAAACAAACACTTATACAGTCAAACTATATAGGTTCGAATCAAATTCGGTAGCATTTTGGTGTACCGACAACTTTATCGGGTAATTATAGATTTTAAAACTCTAATCTGTATCTCAAATATTATTCTGGATAATTTAAATATCAATCATATTATTTTTCCATGACTTATAATAATTATTATAATTTATCTTGATTTTTCAAACTCTAGAATCATTATTAAATGATTTAAATCTTAGATAATTTTATTATCATTAATATTAAAATAATATTAAAATATTTATGCAACCATTGCCAAAATATCAAAGTTAGTTATAATAACTCAAAATATTTTTAAAGTATTAATATTACCCTTAAATAATTTCTAAAACATTTAAAATCATTTTAAACAATTACCATTAATATTAAAATATTAAGGTATTATTCACTAAAATATTAAAAGTCATTTATAATTACTTAAAATATTTTTAAACCATTTATATCCTTTTTAAATGATTTTAAAATCAATAAAATCATTTTTAATCTATTTATTTAATATAATTATGAAATAAATCTAGTATCATTAATATTAAATAATTAATGAAATTTACTTTAAAATATTGAAATTTACATTTTATAACTTCAAATATTATTAAATACCTTATTATCATTTAAAATGATTTTTAATATAATAAAATCATTTTTAGTTAATTTATTTAATGCATTTATTAAATAAATTAAATATCAATAATATTCAAATAATTACTAATATTTATGGAAAATATGTCAAATTAATAAAAGTTAATTTTTATGACTTAAAATAATTTTTAAAACTGATTTTATAATTTTTTGAAATTTATTTCCTATTTTTAAATAATTTTTAGAAATTTAATTAATTAAAATAAATAAGTCTATCGCTAAAGCTTTTAGCGACAGAAAGTGTCGCCTATTGTGTTCTTGAGCACCAAGATCATTCAATGGCAGTTAACAAGTGGCCACGTTTGACCAAGTATAATTCGATGTTTAAATTGTTTCTGAGCAATCTAAAACATGGATCTTATAGTGTTAATGTAACACTACAAGTATCAACTAACATCTGGGTCCGATCATAACAAACGAGCAAGATATAAAAACTCAAACTCACTGTCAGACGTGTTCTGGGTTTTCTGGGTTACCCAGAAACCCAGACAGTCTCAAGTGGTCTCCTTGTGGCTCATTTAATCAACTGTTCTGGCTACTGTTAATGTGATCTAATAGTTTAGGATTATAGTCCACATGTGAAGGTACAATTATCAATCATCAGGTTAGTCAAACTACAACATAATCACAATATAGCATTCGGTCAAAGCTTGTCAGAAATAACGTTCATCAGTTTTCTGGGTTACCCAGAAAATAGAGTTCGTGCTCGTTCCGGCTAGTTTGACCAAGTTTAATTTGTAAACTATAATGTTTCTGGACATGATATTGGTCAGCTCTTGTAGTCCTAGTGTAAGATTACATGTTCTAACAACAAACATAGCCAAAACACATAAGACGAGTGAGATCTGGGGACTTGAACAAGCTATCAGAGCTGTTCTTCATTTCTGGGTTACCCAGAAATGAAGAACAGTTCGTGAGGCCTACTTTGGGCTTCTACAACTTGAAATCTAAGTGACTTTTTAGTGATGTGATCTTAAGGTTCCAGTGTGTAGACAACACGTAGGTGTACAGATCTAGTACATAACATCATCATAAAAACAATACCATCTTGAGATACATACCGGTCAAACTATGTCAGAAGACCTGGTCATGCGTTTTCTGGGTTACCCAGAAAACGTATTTCATGTCTTCTGGCCTGGTTTGACCACTCACTGTGATCTACCTGACTAATATTTAAGCGATCTAAGAGCTTGAATTAACAGTTAACATAACATACAACAACCTGAATACAAGAACAAAAACAAACAATAAACATAAGAAAGATCCGGGCGCATGAATAAGTTGTCAGGCCCTTTTTGGGCAGTTTCTGGGTTACCCATAAATGCCCAGTCATGGTCAACGTGTTTTGACCACTAATAAAATGAAATCTGTGCATGATATGACCTTGAATCAAGTTCCAGAGTAAAGACCTCATATCACACTACAATATCAAACACTTAAAACACCAAAACAATAACCATGCTGAGATCTATAAGGTCTAACATTCGGTTGTCAGACCACCTGAGAAAAATTTCCAGATTTTATAAATCTTTAAATTCGAGCATATATATTTTATGGATCCACCATTTAGCAACCCAGATCATTGATTCACACCTTATACAACATATTTAAACATTCATACATCAAATCCAACATAGTATACAAGATCAATTATTCTCGGCTTAGGGTTTACCTTTCTTGGACAAATTCTTGATCTAATGTTTTTGATCTACTACAAGTGATAGTGGGGCTTGGTTAGTGATTGGTCTAGAAAGGTATTTTCGGAGGTTTGAGTTGAGAGAGAAATGAGTTAAGTGTTGGTGAAAAAAATGATCAAATTAGTAACCTTTCTCTCTCTTAATCTATATATAATATGGTGTAATGCTCATGGCTGATCATGTGGCCAGATTTTTATTGATTAAAGGCATTACTAGACCACATGACTAGCTAGAGTTGGTCACCAAATTAACCTTGCTAAATTAATAATTAGGGTTTACAACTTAGCAATTAGAGTTCTAATTTAGTAATTAGGGTTTCTAAATATTAATTAGGGTTTACCTAATTAACATTATATATAATAATGGTCATTGACTACATAACACATAACTTAACAAATCTTACAGTCATAGTTGACCTATAGCTTATTAGTAATGCTAGGACTTTGTACTGTTTCTCCATAATTGTCCCATAAATTACATTATATATATCAGGCATGTTTATTGTCGATGTCGGGATTTTTAGTTGTCCCTTTCCGTTACTTGTTCTTTGGTGTTCTCATTTTTAGGTGAGATTTGTTTGAAAAAATAAGTGAAAAAGGTCCGACATGTATAATGTCGATGATGGACTGTTAAGAGTCGCCAGTTGGTTTTTTAAATGGTTGTACCAACACAACCGAGAAAAGGTTTGAACATTGACCCAGTGATGTGAAACTACTAAACGGGTCGGTGAAATCGAGATTCAATAGGGTCCGGGGACTTGGTTATGCGGAGGGAAGGTGTTAGGCATCCCCCGACATCTGTGTTACCACGGTGACCGCCTCTTTTCAAGAAACTATTATCTGAATGTGTGTGTGTGGGGGTCAATATACTGTTATTTGGAGTCATCATGAGGCCTCGTTAGCACCTATATATATTGTGGTTTGAATTTATGTAAAAATTCGTTTTAATAAGATATAGCAATGATGTTTTATAAAAAGGTTTTTCAAAACCTGATGCTCAATAGTAATTGAGACCTTTTACACTTTCATTTTATTAAGTGTTCGGCTTGATTGATTTTATTTTACGGATGCGAGGCATCCGCATTTAAAATAATATATAAAATAATGTCGACTTCCTCGTGGGTATGGAAACCATCCGAGGAAATTCAGAACCTGCAGAATAATTTACAAGTCATTTAATTTGAAAATGTCCATCACGGAACCGAATCTAGATCCATATAGGTGAATCTGTGATCACATGATTCCTAAAGCACATGATACCGCATAATTTATATGAAAGCGAAGAAGGTATATATATAAAAGCAGTAAATATATATATATATATATATATATATATATATATATACGACATGATCACCAACCACGAACCACCTCCATGGGGATCGAGAAAATGTAAATAAAAGCGTAAAAAGCTATCAACCTATACGAGGAAACTCCAAAGGACAAAACGTAAATAAAGATTTAAAGCTATCAACCACCACAGAGGAAACTCCAGGCGGGACAAAATGTAAATAAAGTTGTACAAAGCAATCAACTGCCACGAAGTGAACTCCAGGCAAGACGAAAAGTAAAGAAAGCTATAAAAGCGATCAACCACCACGAAGTAACTCCAGGTGGGACGAAATATATATATAGATATATATAAAAGCGATAAACGCATTCGGATGATAAAATCTGTGCTCATCGAGCGAGTTCAACAACAAATATATATATATATATATATATATATATATATATATATATATATATATATATATATATATATATATATAAAAGCGAGTAAGCGCAATTAGGATGTAAAATATGGGCTCATCGAATGTAGTTCGACAACAGATTCATATATATATATATATATATATATATATATATATATATATATATATATATATATATAAGCAAATAAACGCTCAGGATGTAAAATCAAGCTCATCGAACAAAGTCCGACACGCTTAATGTATATAAATGTATATATATATATATATATATATATATATATATATTAAAGCGATAAACACCTGCATCAAGTTCAGGCTCATCGAACAAAGTTCGACATACGATTCATAAATATATAAATATATATATATAAAACAAAAAAACGCCGTGTCGTTCGAAGTCAAGGCTCAATCGAGGCATAACTCGATAATGTTAGTCCATATATATATATATATATATATATATATATATATATATATGGGAATTCAATTATAATGACAAGCGTTTGCATTATGGGCCTCAGTTAATGAACGAGTTGATTACTGTTGATCTGGACAATGTAATGCCACGATTTAAAGTAATTTCCTCCTTCCGATACAAGCTATAGCGGCAGTCACCTGACTCCAAAATTATTATGCCAAATTACTTTATTGCCCCTCTATATTAATTGTTAATATATTTAATCCTTGCCGCTAGAACCTGTTGCGGCAAGGCACTCCCACTTCTTTTATAGTTGCATTTCTTTTAGTTTAATAATTTTATAGTAATTTTAGTTTACTAATTTTATTAATAAAAATAATTTACGTATCAGTTTAAATAATAATTTTAGTTTAATAAATTTATTAGTAAAAATAATTTACATATCAGTTTAAATAATAATTTTAGTTTAATAAATTTATTAGTAAAAATAATTTATAATAAATTATTTTTATTAAACTAATTTATAGTAAAAATAATTTTATTAAACTAAGTTTTGATGGTAAACTAAAATTAGTTTAATAAAATTATTAAACTAAAATTTTATAAAAATTATTTTAGTTTACATATCGGTTTAAATAAAAAATTATAAAAATAATTTACATATAAGTTTAAATAATAATTTTAGTTTAATAAATTTATTAGTAAAAATAATTTATAATAAAATTTTTTTTATTAAACTAATTTATAGTTAAAATAATTTATAGTAAAAATAATTTTATTAAACTAAGTTTTGATGGTAAACTAAAATTAGTTTAATAAAATTATTAAACTAAATTTTATAAAAAATTATTTTACTAATAAATTTATTAAACTAAAATTATTATTTAAACTCGATACGTAAATTATTTTTATTAATAAAATTAGTAAACTAAAATTACTATAAAATTATTAAACCGAAAAGAAATGCAACTATAAAAGAAGTGGAGTGCTGCACTTTAAATGTGCTCTAGCGGCAAGGAGAAAATATATTTATAATTAATATAGAGGGGTGATAAAGTAATTTGGCATAATAATTTTGGACTCAGATGACTGCCGCTACAGCCTGTAGGAGATAATTACTTTGAATCGTGGCTTTACATCGTTCGATCAATCAGTAATCAACTCGTCATTAACAATGCACATAGCAAACGTCATTACTATTGAAAATATATATATATATATATATATATATATATATATATATATATATATATATATATAAATGTAAATGAAACCACGGATCGAAGTCCTAAGAAACACACCATACACACGACTCTCAACGTGAAGAGGGTGTGCAAAGATGAAGAGAAAGGCTTTAAAGTGTGTGAGAAGGCTTATAGTTGACTGCCAAAGAAGACTTCTATATCTTTAAAGTGGGTAAACACTGGCTTTTGTAGGTACAAAAGTAACTATATATGAGCTCACAGGTGTTTAAAATGAGAAAGCACTCAGTATGGGGTGAGTACAGAGCAAATTGGGCAGGGCTTCCTCGCCGTATTTTTTTTCAAAATGGCCACCCCAAGCCCTTTATTTATAGAGGGTGGAGCCGCAGGTATACCTGCGGCATGGCCGCAGGTGTACTAGAGGCTACTCGGGTTGCCCCGGGTTTCTCAGGTCGGGTCGTCTCATAGTACGTGCATTGTAATGTCCGCTCGAACTTTCAGAAGTGCAATCTGGGCATCTGATTGAGGTATACAAAACCTATTTTGGATCGCCTTTGTCGAGAGTTGTACAATGGCATGGGATTAGAGTTTGTACGAAGTCATTGAAGATGGGACGATGCCCTCCGGTCTTCAAGCTTCAAATTCCATCCGTTACCCCGCACAATAGTCAGTCGGGATTGGTTTTCCTTGATTCTTGTGGGACATCGTTGTGTAGAGATGTTCATGAAATGTTGAGACGACGTGACATGGCATCGTGTTGGTGAGATGACGAAGTTGCCATTTACCGGTGTTACTATTTGGTTTTCAATGATAAAGCAGATGTTACTCGTGGCTTCACCGAGATTGGATCTAACGCGAATTGTTGAAGGTCCTCGGTGTCATCTCCGAGGTGTGCCTGTCCTTAGGTGTTATCTCGGGTTGGTAACCGAGTATCTCGTTGTGAGTGTCGAGATTGAAGCTGGTTGCATTTGAAACAAGCATTTCCGGGGTTATCGCCGAAATTACATTCCTTGGGGTGATCACCAAGGTTGGTGGCTATTCCCATGATTGGGACTGAGACTAGATATCTCGGGGTTATCTCCGAGATTAATCAGTCTACTCCGGTGTGTGTTCCGGTATTGGATCTGCATGCCTCGAGGTTATATCCGAGGTTGGAATTATTTCTCCCAGTGTGTGTTCTGGGGTTGATGCTGAACTTTCGGTAGTATCCGAAACGGATATGAACTGTCTTCCAGGGTTCCCTCTTGAAAGACGAATCTGCCCTACTGCAAGGTTACTGACAAGTGTATAGAAAATTTTGAGTGTCTACAGATGCCCCTCTTTATCATACTCATGCATGGCAATGCATGGGTAGGATAAAGAATCCTAGACACTTGAAATGCGATAAGACAAGCATTGTACTCTATGTAGCAACATGATGCAAATATATGATGCATGTGTATAGGGTTGTAGCCCAACATGCTGAGGATGATTGCTGGCTCCTTATTGCTTCAACTGGGGATTGGCAATGATGACCAGATTTGATGTGTAATCTGCATCTATTAGGATGTTGATGTTGGGGTTATCACAAAATTCCTGGGTCTTTGGTAACGACTTGATCCTGAAGATGTACCTCTTATGTATAAGAGATCTATGGGGATAAAGCTTGGTCTGTTTGAGGATGTGTATAACATATTCCACCATCGATCCTCCTTGATGACATTGACCTCTCCTGGTTGGTATCGCCAGGATATATCAAGATTCTGTTGGATTTACTGCCAACAGTAAATGCTGTCAGGGATGCTTGACCTTCGTTGACGTGTACTTCACTGAGATGTGAATCAACGGCTGAAAACCCTGTGGGATGGACTGTCAAGATTTCTTGACCTTCGCTGATGTGTGAATCAACGGCTGGTACTCCGTGGGTAGATTGTCAAGGTTGCTTGACCTTCGCTGACGTGTGAATCAACGGAACATTGCTTTGTGACCCCCGCCAGGGATCCGCTGGGGAATATGAGAAATCGAGCATGAAATCCTCGAATAGCTCTAGAGCTTTGATAGGTTTAGTTGCCATCGGCTGAGATAACGTCAAGGCTGCTTGACCTTCATTGATATTTGTGTCAACGGCTGAATGTGCATTGTAACCCTCTGTCGGGGCTTCACGTCGTAACCCCCGTCGGGGATTACGTTGATCTTTTAGGGTAATGACCCGGAGTTGGCGGTATTGGACTTGTACAAGGTATTGTCGGATGTGATTTATAACAAAGGAGACCATTGGCAGGGTATACCTCGTGTTCGGGTGACTACCAATGAGTGATGCACAGACTCAAAGTTTCATCTGAGAAGACCAAGATTGTATATTGTTTTGCTACATCGCGTGGCATTTTTATTCCTGATTTGACCTTTTTAGTCCATAAGAACTCCTCTGCAACTCAAACTGGACAGAGCCGGAGGGGTGGGGCCCACATAGGGGTTCCACGGTACACCTGCTTCAGTCGCAGATGAGCCTGCGGCCAACCGTGGATGATATAATCCAGCAGGTTGGTCACACAAGTCACTTTCAACTTGTTTCACCAAGGAAAATCCGAGAGCCTCCTTCAGATCTACGGAGTTCGGGCTACTTTCTACAAATTTTATCACCGTACAAGTGTTCTGCACTATCCTGGTAACGTTTGCATGTATTTTTTCCAGTTTTTATCCGTTGGAATTTGAGTTATCGCATGAAATGTATCTAAACACATAGTAGTGATTATGTATGCACAAATGACTTGATAAAAAATATTCAACATAGTAAAGGTTAGTATTAAACCATGCTGAACATAATGATGTGAAAAAAGTTGACTTTTGAGAAAGTCAAAATGGCACCTTTTTTTGCTATGTTTTTGTCCTATTTGAAGTCCAATGAGCAAAAGGTAGAAAGGCAAAGTACTCCTGATATTGAGGTTAACCATATGCATGGATGATTTTGATTTTTTATGCATATATTGTATATGACTTTGGGGGCAGGTGTGCTACTGAATGGCCACCTAGATATGTCTATGTGCATGTGGATAGTCCTATTTTCAAAGGGGACTATGGCAAATTTTTTCAAAATATAGGCATTGGGTAGTCATGCATTTTAACTCTATTATATGTTAAAGTAAATGCATGCATGCATATAGTCATAATATGCATTCTAGAAAGCTCCAGGTAAGGAAATACCACACCCTTTCTGAGGTGATTTGGAGACTTGTAGTCAACATATTATGGATCCGGATCAGCCGAGTAGTTCCCGTAGGACCACTTCTGGTATACGGAGGAGGACTTCTGAAGTGCCTCGACCCCGTTCTGTCAGACAGCCTCGTCGATTGGTGGAGGCCGTGATTCGTCCTGTCCGGGCTGATGTTCCAGACACTGAGGACGAGGAAGAGGATATTCCGATTGAGGATCCCACTCCTGCTGCACATGTTTCCTGTAGGGAGCTCCCTTGTATTCAGGTGGCAAACCCAGAGCTTCTGGGTGATTTGAGCAGACATCCCTCGATGTACTTGCATGCTAACGAGGTATGACGTTAGATCTTGATCTTCCTTATTTCCTATTGATGAGGATTAAAGGGCTTTGATGTTGATCTACATTTTATGCAGGTTCCCGGCTTCACACAACCTCTAGGGAATTAGTTTAATATACACTCCATGTATCGTGCTCTCTTCATCCCGATTATAGAAGCGATGAATGTGATTGGGGATTCAGGGCATTCTTCTCCATCCTTCCCCGTCGTTGTCCCTGGGGTTACCTCAGGGCATTGTCTGAGCGATGATTTCATCAGACTCAGTCACTCCATCTGCTAGATTGCGAGGTGATGATGACACCGATGGATTGGCAGTTTATCACAGGTATAGAGTTTGGAGGAGCGATTGTTCTTTCATGGTGAATATTACCCCTACCGCCGCCGATCCTTGTTAGGAGTTCCGGCGGAGGCACTCAAAGGCAGGACTGTCCGTTTAGGTCCTTTGAGCGTAGATGCTATGAGCGGGCTTTTGAGTGAGCCCATACCTGATGATGTCAAAGTCAGAGATTGCATTCTTCGGTAATTGTTCCTGATGATCAATAGAGGCTGCTTCATAGCAGATAACTCTTCTATGGTATCTTTTGCTTTGATCAACGCCACGCGTCATGTGGACCGTATTGGAGAGTATGATTGGGGTTTCTACACCTTTGCCTATTTCCTCCGGGGCATGCGTATGCGCTCACAGGGTTTAACCGAGGCTTGGCTAGGCTTTTACCCATTTCTGCTGGTGAGTATTTCTCTTGTCATTTCCCATTTATAGGTTAAGAGTATTTACTGATCGCAGGTGTTTTGCCATTGTGTTGGCAGTTTTGGGCCTACGAGAGGCTCCCATGCTTGCGTCCCATGAGTGTATTAGGTTTAGATACCTATCCACGAGGACGACGATGGCATCATTCCATTTTGCCTGAGGTCCCTGTAGCTGAGGGTTTCACTCACTACCGTATGCAGCTGGAGTGGTTGACAGCTGACACCATCACTGGATTCCCTATTCAGGGGAACACTTGACCATCGATTTTGAGGATGGATACCTGACTGGAGTCGAGTATGTGATTTCCACCAGGAGAGTTCCTCTCTTCACAGATGGAGGCTGGGAGCTCTATTTGGGAGAGCGTGCTATTAGGAGCACCACGGGGGAGATTCGTATGCCGATCTTGCCTCCTGCCAAGCGTCATTGGCCTATATCGCAGTCACCAGTCATTAACATCCCATTGTTAGGGGTTGACGGTTTTGCATTATCAGAGGGTCCATGTACTCAGGAGACGTTCCAGCATTGGTGGTTCCCTCGTACTATCGAGAGCCCAGTCCCGCGCCACACAGTTCATGGGGGATATGGTTCCAGGATCCGTGATGATGACGAATTGGATAGCTTGTGTCCGAGATCCGACTCATATGACACATATTGATAGTTTGACCCGGCAGTTAGACCAGGCACACATATTTCTCCGGCATTTGGGCAGAGATCCGGCAGAGGCAGCTTCATTTGATCCTTCCAGCTCAAGTCGCTGGTCCCTCAGATGACCCATTCGGTTTTGCCGGTGCAGATCCTCCTCTATATAGGCCTAAAATCCCTATTGATAGAGATCCAGTGACTCAGGAGGAGTTACATCAGGTGGACATGATTGATGATGTGGACATCGACACCATTGTCTTCTTCTGATGTGTATTCTCGTTATCTCCTTTGATAGGCCTCTGTTAGCTATTGGGTGGCTGTGCCCCATTCTCGCTATATCTTTTGATAGGCCTCTGTGCACCATTTCCCTGTATTTGTAGCTATATAGAGATGATGTATTAGATGATGATATACTTAGGAATGTATGCATAGTTTTTCATTCCCTATATCATATTGCCATCCATTATCTGTTATGCATGTATCATGTTATACATATGTATGTATGTCCAGAGATATTCAGCATTGGCCCCTGGGTGGTCTTATGACACGGCCCGTACAGATGTTTTCTTCGACAGTTAGCCGTATTGATCATACCCCACTATCATTGGTGGCATCGGGTATGCGACCGTGGTATGATAGCATGTCACCATCAGATAGGGTGACCATAGATCATTTGCTGCAGAATACCATGACCTTATTGATGTTTCAGGTTCCCGCATGGTTTGTGGATGGCACGCTAGAGTATTGAGTATCGAATAGGCATGTTTTTCGATTCAGGACCTAGGAGTTAACTCCTACTCTAGAGGAGTATGCACAGTTGACGATGATGCCGCTGGATAGACCTTGCGTGCATATGGCTTTGGGAGACATGAGTCGACGATTCATGACTCTCACTGGATTGCGGCGCAGAGTGGTGCAGGATGAGATTACATCGAGCCACGTTATATCCCAGCGTTTTCAATTCGACAGATTTGGCTTCGAGGATAGTTATTCACGATATTCTGGGGATTTCACCACACCGGAGGATCATTGGCATTTAGCCAGGGTTGATGTACTGCTGTTATACGTACTGTCGTATGTCTATATGCCACGATACATGGATGAGATAGACATTGGTATCATCATGGCGGTGAGAGCTCTCAGGGAGGGTCGTACCATTATACCGATGATCATAAAGAGAGACCTGCAATTGAGATCTTCATCGCTACACTTATCCGACAGGAGTGTTCACAGTCGATCATGCTATATGTGTGGTTTATGTCACATTTGAGACCGATTGGAACTTTTAGACGACATGGGTATTGGTTCACCCATGATATAGCCATGTCATACTCCTTTCAGCCATCGGAGTATACAGATGCTATGTCTTGGTCCATATTTTTGG
Source organism: Panax quinquefolius (assembly GCA_020205615.1). Taxonomy (NCBI): domain Eukaryota; kingdom Viridiplantae; phylum Streptophyta; class Magnoliopsida; order Apiales; family Araliaceae; genus Panax; species Panax quinquefolius. Next base: position 71,879,640 of record CM035170.1, on the reverse strand, counting down.
CAGATATCAGAGATCCATTCGTCATATTGCCGTGTTCGGGGCTCAGCTCACCCTACAGCTTTATTACTCATGCTCCGGGCATGGACTACCTCCCTCTGGCTTGATTGAGGGGCGTGACTACTTACCACCCGCAGGCCGTGATGTCACAGTTTGACCAGTTTCAGGACTTTCATCCTTTTAAGGGGGCGATAGGTCAACGTTTAGCTTCTCGCTATCTTTCAGCAGAGGACCGATCCCGGGTGTATGCATGGTGGGGTCAGCGTGAGATAGCTAATTTTTTTGTGAGCCATCTGGGCTGTTCAGCAGAGTATTCCGCATAGATGGAGATAGAGATTACATCGGCTGCGGCAGTATCCACCGTACCGGATAGTGAGACAGATGAGGGAGAGCCCATGGAGGATATTGATTCCTATATCGATGAAGAGCCAGGTGATGGGTTGTCATCATCTCTTTTAGATTCTCCCGATGCAGATTTATTGTGATTCATCATTCAAAGATAAGTACATTTGAGCGTAGTCTTCATCTGATGACCTTTGAGAGAGATCAGGCTCGATCTATGATGTTGACTGCCCTTGATGGGAGAGACGCAGCTCTATTAGAGAGAGACGAGGCATTAGCTCACAAAGATGCCACTATTGCTGAGCGGGAGGAGGCTAGATCAGCCAGAAACGCAGTGATAGTTGAGCGGGATAGTGCCATATCTGCCTGGGATGTAGCCGCTACAGATAGTACTGCAGTGAGGTCCCTTACCACTGGCATGATCGCATAGATGAGCGCTTACATTGATGAGCATATGGTCACCATGCAGATGGCTGCAGATCTGTTGGGTCGTGTGGATATTCTCGAATAGGAAACCACAACTTCGCCTCCTTCTTCTGAGAGGGACGCCATGTTGGGCTTGTTAGCTCGCATATACCCTGACTTGTAGATGAGCTTGTATTTTCTCGCATTGAGACTAGCTTAGCCATTTTGTCATGTACTGATTTACATTGTATATATCAAACAACATTATATATATAGCGAGGAAATATATTTTGATCACTTCCCTTTTAGATATGCTTTTGCTACTTGCTTGATATTTTTTTTCGCCGCTTGGGGCTTGTGATCCCGATGTATTCGAATTCCTCCGGTGGATGGACATTGAGTTATCTCTAGATATTTCAGAATGGATCATCGATCTGTATGTATCCCTACCATCTTTGGTGTCTTGGGACTGGTTTCTGAATGAAAATGTGGAGAGGAGTGTGGCTTTCCTCTTTGAGATTGACCGCACCACAGATGGTCGTCAGTACTTCTATTTAGGAGAAGCCTAGTTAATTCTATATATTATGGATTGGTGTTGCTCTTCAAGGTGTGACCGCAGCTTAGATGGTCGTCGAATCTCCTATTTGGGAGGATTTCAGGTAATTCCATCCCTTTGGTCTAAAGCCGAATGAAATGTAGTGGATTGAAGGATGATCCCAGTACCAATTGACAAGGGTTTGTGTTTTGGTAGGGGGTGAGATCGCACCATGAATGGCTGCCTATGTATTCCTATTGAAGAGGAGATCAGGTATGCGTAGTTCAACGCTGTATGTGGCAGAAATGGTGTAGCAATTTGTTTTTGTTTTTGTAAGGAGAAGAGGATAGAAATGTTTTTGGTATTTTTGTTTTATTGAGACCAGGCCATATGAAATGGTTGCCTACGTACTCCTATTGAAGAGGAGATCAGGTCGACGTAGTTCGCCCCTCAAGGCGAGTGGAAAAGAGTAATCCCATATGCAGGTCAGAGTGCGGGGAGGAGAAAGTTTAATCCTAGGTTGAGGATAAACTGCAGGTATGAAAAGTTTAATCCCATGTATGGGTAGCCAAACTGCAAACGCGAGAGGTTCAATCCATAGTGGGATGACCTAAGTCAGAGAAGCCAGGCTGCTGGCTTGAAAAGTGTATTTCCCTGAGGGGCAAAGTGTGGAAGAGTTGTATGTGGTAAAGGGTTAAAAAACTGAAATGATTGGTGATCTGATGATCCAACACCAGGATGTTTGCTTGATGGCAACTTCAGACATAGTACCGTTTCATGGTGTCTGAGTTGTGGAGATTCATCGCCGTCCATTTCTTGTAATCTGAGAGCACCTCCTGTCAATACTTCTTTGACAACAAACGGGCCTTCCCAATTAGGAGCGAATTTTCCCTTAGATTGATCTTGGTTGTCAAGAATCTTCTTCAAAACCAAGTCGTGTTGTTTGAACTTCCGTAGCCAAACTTTTTTGTCGTAGGATCTGGCGATCCTTTGTTGATATAACTGATCATGGAAGATAGTCGCGGTTTGCCTTTCGTCTATTAGAGACAATTGGTGATACTTGTCTTGTACCCATTGGTTTTCATCCATCTGAGCGTCTATCAACACTCTGAGGGAATCTATTTCAACTTCTATGGGGAGCACGGCTTCCATCCCATAGGTTAATGCGTAGGGGGTTGCCCCAATTGAAGTGCGCATTGAGGTTCTGTAGGCTAACAGAGTAAGAGGCAATAGGTCAGGCCAATCTTTGTGGTTGGCGGACATCTTTTGCATAATCTTCTTGATATTTTTGTTAGCCGCTTCAACATCACCACTCATCTTCGAATGATAGATGTCAGTGTTAAGATGTTTGATGTGGAATTTACTGCATAATTCCTCCATCATTTTGTTGTTGAGGTTCTTAGCATTGTCTGACACAATCACCTCTAGTTGTCCATATCGACAAACGACATTGTTTCTGATGAAAGCAATGATGACTTCTTTGGTAACCCTGGGGAAGGAGGCTGCTTCTACCCACTTGGTGAAGTAGTCGATCATGGTGAAGATAAATCGATGTCCATTACTGGCTTTAGGCTCAATGGGCCCGATAACGTCCATTCCCCACATTGCGAAGGGCCAAGACGAACTCATGTTGTGGAGTTCCCTTACAGGGGCGTGTATAGCATTCCCATGAATTTGGCAGTGATAACATCTCCTGACGTGGTCATTGCAATCAGCTTTGACAGATAGCCAGTAATGTCCTGTCCTGAGGACCTTGTTGACAAGGAGGGGGCCACTTATGTGGGGGCCACAGACTCCACCATGGATTTTATCCATAAGCCTTTGAGCTTGATCTTTGTCTAAACATCTAAGGAGACCTAGTCCTGCATCTCTTTTGTGATAACCCGGGATTTCAAATATTCAAAATTTTACGAATAATTTTTTTATTTATTTAATAATAATATTGATTATCAATTTTGTGACAAGTATCTGTGATGCAAGTCTCGAGAAAGGGAATTTGTGTATTGACTAATAAATTTAGAGTAGAGTTGTGCTTAACAGCTTTAGAAACCCTAACCCTAATTTCGGATAGGGATTCGATAGAAAATATAATTCAAATAATTATATTAATAAGAACGTGTTTGTACTGTTTAGAGATTTTGATCAATGATTGATCGGATAAGGTTTTAAATTTATAAACCCTAATAAGAGATTAGAAACCCTAATCTCAGGATTAGAAACCCTAACGTACCATTAGAAACCCTAATCGTAAGCTGGGAAACCCTAATTTTAAATCCGAGAATCCTAAACCCTAATTAGGAAACCCTAATCCTAATTGGCAAGCATAAGGTGTTTATTAAACTTAAAATATGATTAGAAAACCCTAATTTTATTTTAGTATCTAAATTTCTATTTTACAAACCTAATTATAATTTAGAATTGTTAATTTTTCTAATTAAAACCCTAATTGGAAATTATGGAAAATAATAATGTAAAACCTAAGGGTTAGAACCTTAGGGTTAAACCCTAAGGGTATGTACATTATCAAGATTGCCCTTAAAATTAATTTACAAATGACAAAAATGCCCTTTTTATTTTTTTTATTTGGTAACTTGTATAATTGCCAAGACTTTAGTGGGTGAACAACTATCTTGACTTTGTGACTTATTAAATCTCAGAAAAAACAGCCTCCAATTGACAGCACATCAGATCTAGCAACATGTCAACCAATATATATTGATTTTGGAGAGAGAAAGTCCATTAAATTGTTCATTTGGCCAACCTAGCTCTTACCAACTCTCTCTCCCACAAGAACCTCTGAAATTTTATAGTAGATCAGTTACTTAAACACCTCTAGAAACATCAAAATCAGATTGGAGAGCATAGATCAAGAATTAGAAAAATAAAAGGTATAAGCCCTAAATCTATTTTAATCTTGTATGCTAAGACAACTTTTGTATTTTTGTGTTTTAATGTTTGCTAGAAGGTGTTTTATGATGACCTATGGTGATATACCATAGATCCATAGCATCAAATGGTTTTAAAATGGTGTTTTTCAAAATCTGTCCAAGAACAAAATTTGTGGTCTGACAAGCTAATGTCAGGCGCCACAGATTCTTGTTCGTTTGTTGTTTTTGATGTTTTCAAGTTGTTATGGGTAGCTTGTTATGTTGTCTTTAATCTGCAAGTGGAATCAATACCATTTGATGTCTGGATTGGAAGATATAATCGGTTAAAACTTGGTTGAATGGGTGAAATCTGGCAAACCAGAAAAGGCCGTGAATGCCGGCGTCGACAACTATTGAACGGCCCAGATCTGACAGATTTGATCGATGATTGTTTGTTGATGTTTTGGTAACTAACTTTTAGCCAGTAATACGTACTGTAGATCCATACTTTTAGATCTCTTAAACAACAAACATGTGGGACATAAGGGACGGTCAAACTGGGCATGTCGAACATGGAAACCATTTCTGGAAAACCCAGAAATTGGTTGAACCATGATTCTGACAGGGTTTGACCGGGATTAATCTAGCAGGTGTGTTGTTATTTAAATGCTATGTTGATTTCTATGTGTTCCTTGTCATGAGTATTACATGTGTGCACCAACTAACGAGCCATTTGATAACTGGAACATAGAATAAATAAATGCGTGAAAGTGATCTGGTTGAATAAACACGGGTTTCGGAAAACCAGAACCCACCTGACAGCAACTTTGGAGACTTGGATCTCTTTGTTGTGATGTTATTTGACCAACGGGATGATTGGATGTTGTAGTGTTACTTTAATACTACAATATCAAAGTCTTAGATTGCACAGAAACAATTTTGGTTGAGAGTTAAATCCAGTCAAAGTTGACCCCTTGTACTACCGGCTGTCAGTGTTCTTGAGCTCAAGAACACCAATAATGACGCTTTGTGTCGCTAAAGCCCTATAGCGACGGTTTTATTATTTTCTAATTTCTGAATATTCCGAAAATTATTTAAAATTAGAAATAAATTATAAAAATTACTAAATATTGTTTTAAAAATCATTTTAAATTCTTAAAAATAAATTTTAATTATTTGGGACATTTTCCATTTATATTTATAATTATTTGGATATTAATGATATTTAATTTATTTAATTAGTGTGTTAAATAAATTAGAGAAAAATGATTTTAATTATATAAAATCATTTTAAATAAGAAGAATGTATTTAAAATATTTTGAGTTATAAAATGTGACTTTTAATATTTTAGAGAAATTTCATTAAAAATTAATATTAATGATATTAGATTTATTTAATTATTAAATTAAATAAATAAGATAAAAATGATTTTATTGATTTAAAAATCATTTTAAATAAGAATAAAGTGTTAGAAAATATTTGGGATTATAAAATATAATTTCTTATATTTTTGGAGAATTCTCATTAATAAATAAATATTAATGATGTTAGATTTATTTAATTATTATATTAAATAAATAAATTAAAAATGATATTATTGATTTAAAAATCATTTAAAAATGAGAAAAATGATTTAAAAATATTTTAAGTTATAATTAATGACTTTTAATATTTGGATAATAATTTCATTAATATTTAAATATTAGTGGTGGTGATTTAAAATGATTGTAACTACTTTAAAAATCATTTAAGTAGAATATTGATGATTTAAAAATATTTTAAGTTATTAGTAATAACTTTAATATTTTGACAAGTATAACATTAATATTTTTATATTATTAAATATTAATGATAATAAGATTATTTAATAATTAAATCATTTAAAAATGATTTAAGTGTTTGAAAAATTATTATAAATTATAATAATTGTTTATAAATTATTAAAAGCTTCCAAAAAATATTATAAATGATATTTGACTTATCTAAGATAATAATGAAGCTTAGAAATCGAATTTAATTGACAATAAATGTGTTAATTGTCGGATAGAGTGACTAGAACACCGAGAATGGACCGAAATCCAACCAGACCGAACTAGTTAGACTTGTTAAGTGTTTATATAGATTATAAACACTGATGTGACTATGTGGTAATGTGCCTAGGAGAAGTTTGACTGTGAATTACAGTGTTACGTGTTATAAATTCTTGTGCTAATTGTGAGACCGATATTATTGGTTATATGTCTTTCAAAAGCAGATAAGTTTTTTGTGTAGCTGTAATCAGCGGAGAAGGCAAGTTTCCTAACTCAACCTTGAGTTAATATTATTCAATTATTATAGTGGTTAATTATTGCTAATTATACCATGTCCAGGGAATTTATTGTTGATTATTCGCAGTTAGTGCATGTTTAATAATTCAAATTCAATTACTGATTCGGTGAATATATAATTATAGAATAACTGTTGTTGGATATTCATATTCGTAGAAGATAGAAGAATCGATCTGAGATAATTCCATTTATTGTCAAATTATGTTGAGAAATGTCTTAGCTAATTATTCTGGCTAGACGAACATTTGTTAGAACTTGATAAATTTGAGAAGAGAATTCAATTATTATTGACAGATCGATGCCATTTATTTCGGCTAGATCAAGAAGTAACTAGAATTTGAAATCACAGTATTTTTGTTGTTAAATCAAAATCTTGATTCTGAGACTGAGAAGAACAACCTTTTATATAAAGGGAACATTTTAGGTCGTATATTCGACCATTGCACACTATAAAGTATTGTGCATAATATAGGGTACAAAGAGTTGGCCGGCTCTAAGTACTTGCAGAGGGGTATGATTTAATCTTTATGGTTATCTGATACTCCTGCATATGTATCAAAGTAAATCTTTGATAGATACCCAAGAAAAGAAGTTCTAGATCTAGTGTGATCACTCAGCATAAATCTAGAAAACATTCCACTTTATAATTGCGTAGAATTGATTCTTGATTATTCATTAGAATATCGCAGAAACTTCAAAAGCGTTGTACTCTTTCATTATCAAATTATTGCGTTACCTAGAATAATAGAAGACTTGTTACTGATTAACGATTTGTTCAGCTATTTCAAAGTTCCCCGAACTTTGGTTTTATTCTATCAAAATAGATAGTCTGTTCTTATTGATTCGTATACATTTATTGTATGTCTTAACTTGCGAGGCAAACTTGTTGCTCACCCTTGCTAAATAAAACTTTTCAAATTTAGGGACGAAGTTGCGAAAGTCTTTGCTAAGAAGAATAAGGGAAAAGCCATAGTTATAAATTAGTTATGATGAACAATATTATTATGTTGTATTGTATTGTAAACCTTTTTTGTTTATCTAAAGGGGTATTTCTGTAATGTTAAGGTTAGTGGACCTGGGATTTATATATTAACAACATATGTTAATGACTTATGTATTCCTATTTATATATGAATGGGTAGTTAAATGGTATTATATTATGGATCATGAACACCAAACTCGGGGGGTCAGGTAACCCGAATTTGGGGGCGTCACATCTTTTGTAGAGTGCATCTCCACTCAGGTAGAATTTCATAGCAAGTCGATGGATCCACCTTTTCTTAATCGGGCTCGCTTCTGCGGGTGTAGATCCATCTCGTAGATATTCCTTGATATGCTGATACAAAGGATGTTGGATGGGAGGTAGCTCATCTGATACTTTTCCAACGTAATTCCCATAGGATGGGGCCTTGTGCAGGGAAATTGTGACGATTGGCAAGTGTTCCTTGTCTGATATGCGAATCAAGGAGGCCAAAGTTGCTAATGTGTCTGCAAAGTCATTCCTATTACGAGGAACGTGTAGAAAGGAGATTTCTTCGAACTCCAAAACCATCTGTAAAACTTGTCGATGGTAGGGCAGCAAATGTAGTTCCTTGGTTTGATAGATTTTGATGGATTGTCTGATTACCAACTCTGAATCTCCGAAGACAGTTAACCGCCTGATGCCCATTAAACGGGTAAGTTTTAGCCCTACGAGAGGGCGACCTTCATACATACTTAACCGTGTTGTTGGTAATCGACAAACCGCAATTGATTTGGCTGACGAGATATCTGCCCCCCGTGCGGATACTAGAACTTCTCTAGCTCCGAACCTTTCATATTATGACCCCATCAAAAATACATCTTCCATGATTGGCGGCGATCAGATCGATGGTGTTGTTGAACTGTCATTATTCCCTCATTGGGGAAGTATATCTCCAAGGATTTGAAATCCCCTGAAGGTGCGGCGGCCAGTTGATCCGCAATTCCTTGACCTTTGATGGACTTTTGAGTCACATATACGATGTCAAATTGTTGTAGGAACAACTGCCATCTGGACAGCCGGTAATTTAGCATGGGTTTGTTGAACACGTATTTGAGAGGATCCACGTGGGATATGAGATGGGTTGTGTGACCATGGAGATAATGATGTAACCTCGTGGAAGCCCATGCTAAAGCACAATGCGTCTTTTCGATCAGTGTACTTGTGTTCTTCTTCTTTGAATCTTTTTTGTCGAGGTAATAGATAGCTCGTTCTTGGCCTCTATCGTCTTTCTCGTCTCCAAAGATGCGATCCATGGCATTGTCACTTATTAACAGTTACATGAACAGGGGAACATCATCCCTAGGTGGTACCAAAACGGGAGCTTTGACTAGCTGTTCTTTAATTGTAAGGAATGACTTTTGGCACTCATCATTCCATTTTATGGAGGAGTTCTTCCTTAATAGCTTGAAGATTGGCTCACAGGTTGTTGTGAGTTGAGATATAAACCTGCTAATGAAGTTGATTCTTCCCAAAAATCCCCGTATTTCTTTTTCTGTCTGAGGAATGGGCATTTCCTTGATGACATGGATTTTGGCAGGATCCAACTCAATCCCTTTGTGGCTTACTAGAAATCCTAGCAACTTGCCTGATTTAACGCCAAAGGCGCATTTAGCTGGATTCAACTTCATGTTGTACTTACGCAACCTGTTGAACAACTTTCTGAGATGGTCTAGATGGTCATCCTCCTTTCGGGACTTGACAATGATGTCGTCCACGTAGATCTCTATCTCTTTGTGCATTAAGTCGTGAAAAAGAGCCATCATAGCTCGCTGATAGGTGGCTCCGGCATTGATGAGGCCGAATGACAACCGTCTATAGCAAAAGGTTCCTCAAGGTGTGATGAAAGCAGTTTTCTCACGATTTTCCTCAGCAACCATGATCTGATGATACCCCGCAAAGCAATCAGCAAAGGAGTACATGTCGTATTAAGCAGTATTATCAATGAGAATGTGGATAAATGGCACGGGAAAGCTATCTTTTAAGTAAGCTTTGTTCAAGTCCCGGTAATCCACGCAAACTTGTACCTTCCCTCCGGGTTTAGGCACGGGAACAATGTTGGATATCCACTCAGGATATGTAGACACCATGATGATGCTAGCTTGAAATTGTTTCACAATTTCTTCTTTCACCTTTAAACTCCACTCAGGTTTCAATCGCCTGAGCTTTTGCTTGACTGGCTTAAATCCCTCTTTAATGGGAAGGCGATGTAAGACCCCAACTTTTATGAATAAAGAATAATTTTCTCGAATTATATTTTTGAATATTATGGTGTTGATTTGATATAATGTTATTGTTGTGGGTAATATTTATAAATTTTGCAAAGTAAGCAAGTGGTTATATAATATCGATTGATTGGTGGGGAATATTCTTTTTGTCGGGGAATATTCGTGACGACGAACACAATCATTAGTGGACCCCCACAACGAAAAAGTATTGTCGTAGTTAGAAAATGACAAAATTATCTTTCTATAAAAATAACGGCGGAGGTGTTACCGTTAAAGCATTGAACTACCCGGTAGTAAAAGTAAAGAATACGATGTCTGGCGTAGTTGCATAGTAGTACATGGTATTGATTATTGATGCTTACGTGAGAAGTCACTCGGTTATACTCAATTATTACTACAAGATAATTCTTTGCATCATATCTCTTATATTATTAATTCAATTATTGTCACAGTATCATCTGTATAATATGTTATATTATTAAATCAATAATTGAGACGATAAGTTATAATATTAATGATTAATAATTGTTGAAAGATTAAATATGTGTTGATTAAAAATAAAATGATTTGTGGTAATATTTATTCAATCCTTGATGTATATAAAGAGTCTATTATGAGACGTTTTTGGTAAATTTGGTTATTCTATGGGGGCCCATATGTCATCATCTAAGAGTCTCTTTCGCTAATAGTAATTACCTTTACCAGACGTCAAACCACTTGTCATTTCATATTACAGGCGTCGAACCAATTTTTGTTTCACATTACAGGCGTCGAACCAATTGTCGTTTCACATTACAGGCGTCAAACCACTTAGTGTTTCACATTACAGGCATCAAACTACTTGGTGTTTCACATTACAGGCGTCAAACCACTTGGTGTTTCACATTACAGGGGTCAAACCACTTTTCTTTTCACATCACCAGTCGTCAAGCCGCTTGCCTTTTCACATTGCAAGTGCTAAGCTAGAAATCTTCTATAAATAGAGGCCTAGTTCTTCATTATTTTTCACAAATTCATTCAAGCTATAGAGAGAGAAAGTATAGAGAATAAGAGAGAAAGAAGAAGAGTATTACATTTACTACACTCTGCGTTATTCAATCTCCTACTAATGTAAGGGGTGTTATTTCTTTTGTATTCATGAAGAGAACTTACATTATTCCATTATTTATTATTCATGCTTGGAATATCATGTGCATGCATTTTATCTTTGGACTGGTTTTGTTATTTATTATTACATTGGAATAACGTTATTTTTGCTGTCATTGGAATCTATCGCATGCATGATGATTTCTTTTGTTATTCCATTCTTTATTATACTCAGTTGGTTAAAACTTTGACTTCTATACTCCCATGAAATTATTGGAATATCCTTGATATTTGCGCTTCATCCAGTATCTTTTCATGAAAATATTCTTCTGAGCATTCTTGAATTTTACTCTACAAAGCAGTATCATGTTGAGAGTTTGGACGTTATTGGTTCCTGGATTAATTAATTCTTGAACTTGTTTTATTGAATTCTTATATCATTGTCATCATCCTCATGTTTATATTTTATTGAAAGTCATCTGTGGCCTGTAGTGCATAGATGGACTTGGTATGATTATGACCAGGGATTATCCAGTGTAATCATGACCGTAATGTTACAAATGATATGGTAAAAGTCCTCATTGGCCCATAGTGCATTGATGGATAGTTGTTGGCATGATCATGACCATTAATGAATACACAAATATTCTTGGCCCGTAGTGCATGGATAATTGTGGTCGTGATACTAAAGAATATCCTTGGTCAGTAGTGCGAGGGGTGATTCGATGATGTGGATTATTTATTGTCGAGTCCCAAATGATAAAAGTGATGAAAAACCTTTTAAATCATAAAAGATAGTAGATTTTATTCTCTACTTGACTCTTTTAATGGATTGCTTGTTCCGCTGCAGTTAAACATGATGTTTGTTATATTGTATCAGTTTAACACTGTTTAAGGCTAATGATAATTTATTCGCATTATCTTAGTTATAATATTTCTTCTTGGGCTAGTTGAGCTCACCCTTTCTTTCTTTGTTTCTTCTTGAAATGAGAATATATTTGGGACGAGTAGGGGAGCGGAGTGATGGTCCTAGATGGTGCATTAGTAGTCCTCACTATTCTGTGATATAGTGTGATAATAATTGTAATGAGGACTCCTTTTGAGTTTGTATACTCTCTAGTAGACAATATTTGTATTCAAACTCACAGTTTATGTTTTGACGTATTGTACATGACAATTGTATTAAGTTGTATTTGAATTCTGTACCATGTATCTGGCAACTCAAGATGGGTGATGTATACCTAATTTTGGGGGCATCACAGTTGGTATCAAAGCTTAGGGATATGATCCCTGGCTAAGATGTGAGAATAGTACTAGGAGGGGAGAGACGGGGAATTCCTTCACTAGTATGACCTACCTAAGTTTATGTGGTATTTAATTGGTCGGTCAGAATTTAGGGATAATGTTACATGTTAATTAAACTTTGTTTTGTGGCAGTATTTGAAAATGACATCCGAGAATGTTGAGAATAGCAATGGAGCACAGGTGACCGTTGATTCACCACATATCAATAATCAGGATAATGTGCATCAGGAAGGCGACAATCCTCATGCAAACAACAACACTGACCAAATGATGAATGATCAAATGTTCAGAGGCTTTATGCAATTCATGCAACAGCAGGCGAGAGCGGCTCCTGTCCAAAATGTAGGTGGAAACACTGGAAACTCTCGGACGGTCATCGCTAAACAGTTCAAGGAGCTAGGACCACCAGAGTTTATTGGAGAGCCAAAACCACTTAAGGCGGAAGCATGGATAAAGCAGATCACCAAGATATTTGATGTCTTGGGATGCTCCGTGGAGCAAAAGGTTCCCTTTGCCACCTTTATGTTGCGAGGAGAGGCAGATTACTGGTGGGAATCGGTAAAGCGTACTCAACCTGCCGCACTGAAAATGTCTTGGGAGAAGTTCCAAGAACTATTCAACGACAAGTACTTTCCCGAAAGTATTCGTCACATGAAGGAGATGGAGTTCATCAAGTTGGAACAAAATAATATGACCGTGTCGATGTACGAAGCAAAGTTTGCCGAGTTGTCCCGGTTTGCGTCCCACTTGGTGGATAATGAAGAAAGAATGACGCGGATGTTTTTAAGAGGTTTGAAGCCAAAGATACGTCAACATCTTATTTCTTATAAACTGTGTTTGTATTCAGATGTTGTAAATAGGGCTCAGTTAGTGGAGCACGATAACGAGTCAACGCAACCAAAAAGAGAGCAACCAAGAAATGATAATAATACCGAGAGCAATCATCGTGAGCGGTGACAACAAGCGTGGAAGAAATCAACGAGCCGAAGTGGTAACCACCGGTGGTAATCGAGGCCAAAACAATAAGAATGGGAATTTCAAGAAGAGGAGATTCAACAATGATGGAAAACGTCGTCGACCAAAGACTGTCGTTAAGGAAGGAGAACGACCACCTATCATATGCTTCAAATGCGGAGGGGAGGGGCACATCAGTCCAAACTGCGCGATGTCGTCCAAAGCATGTTATAATTATGGAAGAGAAGGTAACTTAGCCCGATTTTGTCGTTCACCGAAGACAAGTTCAGCTAGGATGGAGGCACCAAAGGCCGTCCCAGAAAAGTTAAAACCGGTAGTGCAAGGGAGAGCGTTTGTTGTGACCTCCTAGAAAGTAAGGAACCCGAATGAGGTCATCACGGGTAAGCTTATCATAAACTCTAGCGAAGTCTATACTTTATTTGATATCGGTTCTACCCATTCTTTTATTTCTCCTACTTGCGCTCAACGATTAAATTTGACTCCGGAGAAATTAGACTTTAACTTATCTGTGGAAACTCCGTTGGGAGAAACCTTCATTGCATCCACTGTTTATAAGTCTTGTTTGGTTCAAATTGGTACCCTCACATTACCTGTCGATCTTATTTCATTGAAAATACTTGCATTTGACGTGATTTTAGGGATTGATTGGTTAACTACTCATCATGCAAAAATTGATTATTTTCGTAAGGTTGTTAGCATTCATATTCCTAACCAACCTATTATGCGAATTCAAGCGACCAAACCATTAAAATCAATCACAGTCATTTCAAGCCATAAAGCTATTCGTTTATTGAAAAATGGATGTCAAGCTTTCTTAGCTCATGTCACAGATTTAAGCAAAAATACGTCAGTTTTGAACGATATTTCTATTGTTAATAAATTTCCTGACGTATTCCCTGAAGAACTTCCTGGCCTACCCCCAGATCGTGAAATTGAATTTTGTATCAACCTTGAACCTGGTACCAAACCCATTTCCAAAGCCCCATATCGAATGGCTCCTATTGAACTTCAAGAGTTAAAGACCCAACTGCAAGAATTGTTAGACATTGGCTTTATTCGTCCTAGTACGTCTCCTTGGGGTGCTCCTGTTCTATTCGTGAAGAAGAAAGATGGGAGTATACGACTTTGAATTAATTATTGGGAGTTGAATCATGTCACCATCAAAAATAGGTACCCATTGCCACGTATTGATGACCTATTTGACCAGTTGCAAGGAGCCAAATTCTTTTCAAAGATTGATCTTCATTCCGGATATCACCAATTGAAGATTAGAACCGATGACATTCCAAAGATAGCTTTCAGAACTCGATACGGGCATTATGAATTCCTAGTCATGTCCTTTGGATTGACTAATGCTCCTACTGCCTTTATGGATATGATGAACCGAGTATTCAAGGAATATTTGGATCACTTTGTGGTCGTCTTTATTGATGACATCCTTATTTATTCCAAAAGCCGTGAAGATCATGAGCAACACTTGAGACTGACACTCCAAAAGCTTCGTGAATACAAGCTTTATGCTAAGTTGAAGAAATGCGAGTTCTGGCTTGAGGAAGTAACATTCCTTGGGCACGTAGTATCAAGTCATGGAATATCTATTGACCCAGCAAAGATTGAAGCTATTCAAAGCTGGGAGCAACCTAAATCAGTGACCGAAGTATGTAGCTTTCTCGGTTTAGCTGGTTATTATCGGAGATTCGTGGAAGGATTTTCTCGAATCGCTACACCATTAACTCGCCTAACTTTCGAAAAGATACAAAGTTCATTGGAGAGAAGAATGAGAAGAGTTTTCAAGAACTCAAGAGGAGACTCATTTCGGCACTGTTCGACAATACCATCCGGCTCGGAGGATTTGTCATCTACAAGTGATGCTTGAAGCAAAGGGTTGGGATGTGTTCTCATGCAATATGGGAAAGTCATAGCCTATGCCTCTCGATTAACTCAAAGAATATGAGAAGAATTATCCTACTCATGATCTAGAGTCATAAATTGTTGTCTTTGCACTTAAAATTTGGAGGCATTACTTGTATGGGGAGAAAGTGGAGATCTTTATGCATCATAAAAGCCTCAAATATTTCTTCACTCAAAAGGAACTCAACATGCGACAACGACATTGGCTTGAAGCTGTTGAAAGATTATGATCATACCATCCAATACCATCCCGGAAAAGCGAACGTGGTAGGCGACGCATTGAGTAGAAGATCATATGCAATCACGAAGTGCGATATTATCAACGCAAAGGCCCATTTTATGTGACTTGCAAAGGATGGAGATAGTGTTAAAGACTCAGGACCCATGTGATGATGGCGAATATACGAGTAGAACCAACTTTAATCGATAAAGTTAAAGTCGCTCAAGCCTCGGACACGGAGGCGATACATTATGAGGAAGAAAGTGCAAAGAAGGTTCTATCTTAAGCAAGAATCGATGAAGAGGAATAATTTGAGTCAACTCCGGACTTTGTGTTCTAACGACCACGATTTAAAGTATAAAATCATGATGGAGGCGCACAACACACCGTTTGCAATCCATCCTGGGAGTACCAAAATGTATCATAATCTTCGTCATACATTTTGGTGGAGCAATATGAAGAGAGAGATAACGCTGTTTATCTCAAGGTGTCTAACTTGTCAACGAGTTAAAGCGGAGCATCAAGTACCAAAAGGTCCATTGCAACCACTTGAAATTCTAGAATGGAAGTGGGAGCACATTACCATGGATTTCGTTACCGGTCTTCCTAAGGTTTCTCAAGGCATAGATACGATTTGGCTTATTGTTGATAGATTGACCAAGTCTGCTCATTTCTTACCGATACGAAAAACTTATACACTTGAACGTCTTGCTCGTATGTACATAAATGAGATTGTAAGACTGCATGATATGCCGGTATCCATAGTTTCTGATCGAGACCCAAGATTCACTTCATGATTTTGGGTTAGTTTGCAAAAAGCTATGGGTACAGACTTACGATTTAGCTCGGCATATCATCCTCAGATGGACGGACAGTCGAAGAGGACTATTCAAACTATTGAAGATCTATTAAGACTCTGTGTCCTTGATTTCAAGGGAAGTTGGGACAAGTTCTTACCATTGGTGGAGTTTTCCTACAACAACAGTTATCAAGCAAGTATTGGCATGGCTCCATTCGAAGCGTTGTATAGAAGAAAGTGTCGTTCTCCAGTATGTTGGGATGAGGTGGGTGAAGCAACGTTGTTTGGACCGGAGTTGGTACGTATGACTACAAAAAAGATTCAAACGATCCGGCAACGTATAAAAACCTCACAAGATCGACAAAAGAGTTATGTTGATCTTCATCGAAAGGATGTGGAATTCGATATAGGAGATCATGTGTTGTTACGTGTTGCTCCATGGAAAGGAGTTACGAGATTTGGAAAGAGAGGAAAGCTCAATCTTCGATTCATCGGCCCATTTTTAATCCTCGGTCGAGTAGGAACTGTGGCCTATAGACTCGCCTTACCGCTAAGTATGTCTCGTGTTTATAATGTTTTTCACATATCTATGTTGCGTAAATATGTGAAAGACCCGAACCACATTATTGAGTTAGAACCGCACGAGATAGAGGAAGATTTAACGATGAAGAGTTACTGTTAAAATCTTGGATAAGAAGGATCATGTTCTACGCTCCAAGGTTTTACCTCAAGTTAAAGTTTTGTGGAGAAACCACGATGTGGAGGAAATGACTTGGGAGTTAGAATCTGAGATGAAGTCAAGGTATCCTCATCTCTTCGACATACCAGGTATGTTCCCTAATTTCGAGGACGAAATTTCATAAGAAGGGGAGGTTGTAAGACCCCAACTTTTATGAATAAAGAATAATTTTCTCGAATTATATTTTTGAATATTATGGTGTTGATTTGATATAATGTTATAGTTGTGGGTAATATTTAAAAATTTTACAAAGTAAGCAAGTGGTTATATAATATTCGATTGGTCGGGGAATATTCTTTTTGTCAGGGAATATTCGTACGACGGCACAATCATGGTGGACCCCACAACTGAAGTATTGTCGTAGATAGAAAACGACAAAATTATCATTCTATAAAAATAACAGTGGAGGTGTTACCGTTAAAATTGATGAACTATCCGGTAGTAAAAGTACAGTAATACGCGTGGTTGCATAGTAGCACACGGTATTGATTATTGATGCTTACGTGAGAAGTCACTCAGTTATACTCAATTATTACTTCTGATCACGCATCATATCTCTTATATTATTGATTCAATTATTGTCACAGTATCATCTGTATAATATGTTATATTATTAAATCAATAATTGAGACGACAAGTTATAATATTAATGATTAATATTTGTTGAAAGATTAAATATGTGTTGATTAAAAATAAAATGATTTGTGGTAATATTTATTCAATCCTTGATGTATATAAAGAGTCTATTATGAGACGTTTGTGGTAAATTTGGTTATTCTATGGGGGGCCATATGTCATCATCTAAGAGTCTCTTTCGCCAATAGTAATTACCTTTACCAGACGTCAAACCACTTGTCATTTCATATTACAGGCGTCGAACCAATTGTCGTTTCACATTACAGGCGTCGAACCAATTGTCGTTTCACATTACAGGCGTCAAACCACTTGGTGTTTCACATTACAGACGTCAAACCACTTTTCTTTTCACATCACCAGTCGTCAAGCCGCTTGCCTTTTCACATTGCAAGTGCTAAGCTAGAAATCTTCTATAAATAGAGGCCTAGTTCTTCATTATTTTTCACGAATTCATTCAAGCTATAGAGAGAAAGTAGAGAGAATAAGAGAAAAAGAAGAAGAGTATTCATTATTACACTATTGTAAAGATTCAATCTCCTACTAATGTAAGGGGTGTTATTTCTTTTGTATTCATGAAGAGAACTTCATTATTCCATTATTTATTATTACATTGGAATAACTCGTATACACAAGCTACCTATACTTGGTGAAATTCTTCATTATTCCAAATCTTTATTATTACGTTAGAATATCCTCATCTCATGCATTTTACGCTTAGGACCGGTTTCGTTATTTATTATTACATTGGAATAACCTACTGTAAGGCGATCTATCGCATGCATGGTGATTTCTTTTGTTATTCCATTCTTTATTATACTCAGTTGGTTAAAACTTTGACTTCTATACTCCATGAAATTAGTGGAATATCCTTGATATTTGCGCTTCATCCAGTATCTTTTCATGGAAATATTCTTCTGAGCATTCTTGAATTTTACTCTACAAAGCAGTATCATGTTGACAGTTTGGACGTTATTGGTTCCTGGATAAATTAATTCTTGAACTTGTTTTATTGAATTCTTATATCATTGTCATCATCCTCATGTTTATATTTTATTAAACCTTTTATTGATTTTTGTCAATCATATAGATTATGAGTAGGATTTGTTAGATATATTTTTTTTGTTTGCTATGTAAGATATGTAATCATAAATCAGTACAACTAAAGGAAGGGTATAGCTTTGAATTTCATGCACCTGTATATGATTATTATATTATTATTATTTTTCACCAAATCTTATTATTGCTATTGTTGGATTCCAAATAGTAGAAGTATTGGCTTGGAATTGTTTAAGGTATTATATATGTTATATGAATTATAATTGATATTTTATTTATTAATAAAATATGCATACTTTATATTAACTGTAATCATAGGCAATACATGAAAACTTTGGTTATTAGTAATCTGGGATGCAAAAAGAAAAGAAAAGAAGAGTCAGTGGTCGGTAAAATTAATATGTATAATATTTTAGTAATTAATTAATGATTAAGCTTATAAACTGTTTTGAGATTATTTTTATATATATATATTAAATCAAACTGAACCATGTTGTTGTTAAAAGTTAAAACCGTTAATTAATAATAAATTTACCGGTATCATGTTATTAATGACTAGATTTGTAATAAAGTTTTATTTTATTTTATTAGATCGACTTGGAGGAGATTAGCATAATATTATTTAAATTTTGGATATTACATTGCTTAATTCAGGTACGGATTTCGTACTCTTTCAGCGAGACTCTTTTGTTTTTAATTTGTTCGTTTCGTTATTCGTTTCAAAATTTAGTTTTGCCTCGCATAATTGTTCCTTCTTAAATTCGTGAGAATGTTTTATTTTGGCATTAGTATTTGAAACTAGTATTTGTACTCTTTGGTCTAGTGTGTCATGGGTAATATTTATTTCGATCTTTGTAGGAAGTACATGTTAATATATTTGGAGACTTTGTGTTGATATTTCGTTTCAGTTTAACATGTACATGTTAGAACCCCTTTGTTGTGTCTCATGTGTTGTGACATTATATTTTGTTAGAATACCGTAGGGTATACCTGAGATATAACCTCCTGTGGGGGTACCACAGGCATGTCCTCTTGGCACCGAGGCATGACACCTTCTGTGGCGGTGTGATCAGTCCACGGCGTCTCCGTTTTGTGCTCCGGTGGGAGTTGGCCATTTGGTGTTTTGTTGTGGGAGGCGTATGGTTTGACCTAGTTTTACATTGCATTACATTCCATGGATTGGTGATGTTTGTGCCAAACACGCCTTCCGATTTTTGCACTTGATCCGGATCATGTGATCCGGGTGTGAGCCTTTGTGGCATTATTTGACTTGCCTATGTGGCAAGGTACATTACTATTTATTCTGAGCTCGGTATGAAATAACACCCAGCCATTTGATTCAGCCTATTATTGCGTTGTATTAGTTTTGTTCGTTTCGTTTCATTTCATTTTATTGAGTTAGTTATTTCGGTTCATTTTTTGTATTCTATATTCGTACTGGGCATTTGGCTCATGCTGTGTTTTTCTTCCGGCAGGTAATCAGGGGAATCAAGGGCAAGTGTGACGAGAGCTCCCTTTTATCCAAATGATTTAGATATATTATGTTTAGGTTGTGATACGTTACTTTGTTCGGAATTGTAATAAATTATTTTAGATTATGGTTTGAGGCAGTTTGATATTTATTATGGTTGACTGGTGGTATTTATCAGATATTAAGACTATTATTTTGGGGTTTGAGCCTTGCTATTAAATTCATCAGTTTTGTTATGTTTTGAGTAACCTCTCTTTCTATTTTGGAAAGGTGTCTGAAGTTGGTATCGAGCCGTGTTCTTTCTTGTAGAAAACCTATTTAGGTTTGACCTGTGAGTTATGGGTAGACTTCTGGGTTAGGTTTCTGTTTCGTTTGATTTTTTGTTCAGCTATTATATCAGTTATATTTGAATTTATCCCTAATCTGCTTTGTTTATAATCGTTATCTCTTTCTTAGATGGCTCGTAGATCCGCCAGAGTTGTTGGGGAGAGGAGGTAACAATAGGGAAGAGGTGAGGTCACCCATCGAAAGCAACCTAATGATCGATGAATGCTCAATTAGCTACCTTGGTGAATCAAAGTGAATCGGGCTTTACCTCGGTTGGTGGCACAGGTTAGACAGTAATGCAAAGAAGAGCCACCAAAAATTCCTGAGCAAGGGAATCTGGGAAATAATGTTCAGCAAGCAAATATTGAAGAAGGGAATACAGATGGTCTTGATCAGCAGGTGGTTCCGATGTATGTATGGTTGGAGAGGTTTCAGAAGTAGAAACCCCATGCATTCAATTCTGCTCCGACTTCAATTGATGCAGAGAATTGGATTGCTCACCTAGAGAAGATCTTTGATGTGATGGGGTGCTCAGATAATCAGAAAGTTTTGCTTGCAGCTTACAAGCTAGAAGGGGATGCACAGAGGTGGTGGAAAGCGATGAAAGTAACAAAGGGTGATGGTTATGTTGAGGCACTTAGCTGGGCAGAGTTTTGTGAGGTCTTTTATCAGCAGTACTTCCCAGCTGCTGATAAAGAGGCTTATGCTAGAGAGTATCTGTCGATTCGGCAGAAAGATGATGAGTCCATCACGGACTTCATGACGAGGTTTACTAGGTTGGCAGGCTTTGCGGAACCTCTCGGCAGGACTAGCAATGAACAAGCGAGGAAGTTTAAGTGGAGGATTCATTATAGGTATCGACAACATCTCATTAACAACAAGTTTGCAGATGTGTCGGCTGTGGAAAATGCAGCCAAAAATATTGCGATAGAGCGACAGGACTTTCGGTCTTCTAAACCGGATGGGAGTCGAAAGAGGGACAGAGATAACCAGCAAGGTCAAACTTCAGTTCAGCATGGGAGAAATCAAGGTGGTCAGTTGAATAGGAATTGTGGTGGCCAACAGGGGCAGTGGCGTGGTCATAATCAAAACAAGGGTTATCAGCAGATGCCTCAAAGAAGGGCGTAATCTGGCCAGGGCGTAATCGTGGTCGTTATCCGGGACCAGTTGGTGGGGGTAACCCAAATCTTATTCCGATAGCTCCTTGTGCTACTTGTAGGGTCTATTCATCCGGGGAGACAGTGCCATAGACTCACAGGTGCATGCTTCTTGTGTGGACAGATGGGTCATATTGCTAGGGATTGTATCGGTCCACGTGGTAATGGTGGAGGTGGTGATAATAGTGGCAGTGGAGGTCATTGTCGGGTGGTGGTCAGTGTTCGCTTGACATATAACCAAAGCAAGCAGCAACTTGTGTATTATTTTGGTACTCTTTTAGTTGGCAATCGTGAGGCATCTATTTTATTTGATACGGGTTCTACTCATTCCGTTGTTGCTCAGTCTTTTGTTCGGCACCTGGATGTGCAATCTCAGTCTTTAGATTCTGTTATGTCTATTTCTACCCCGATGGGGACTTCTGTTGTTATTTCTGATTTATATCGAGGGTGTCCGATCAGTTTTGGGGATAAGATTCGTAGGGCTAATCTTCTTCCGATGAGTATGCACGATTTTGATGTCATTCTTGGGATGGACTGGTTGGATAAGCACCAGGCCACTATCGATTGTCAGGCAAAGAAGGTTATATTTGGAGATGTGAAGTCTCTAGAATTCGTGTTTCAGGGCTCACAGCCGAGTAGAGTGGTGAAATTAATTTCTGCTTTGAAGGCTGGAAAGTTTGTGGCAAAGGGATGTGAGGGGTATTTGGCATTTGTGAAAGATACTTCTAAGGGTGAGCCTCGTATTGAAGATGTTCCAATTGTTCGTGACTTTTTAGATGTGTTTCCTGAGGAGTTGTCAGGGTTACCACCACAGCGGGAAGTAGAGTTTGCTATTGAGCTTGTTCCTGGAGCGGAGCCTATTTCTAAGGCGCCGTATCGGATGGCACCATTGGAGTTACAGGAGTTGAAGGAGCAGTTACAAGAACTGTTGGATCATGGTGTAATTCGACCGAGTGTTTCACCGTGGGGTGCTTTGGTTTTGTTTATAAAGAAGAAGGATGGGTCTATGAGGTTGTGCATAGACTACAGAGAGTTGAACAAGATCACCATCAGGAATCGGTATCCATTGCCGAGGATTGATGACTTGTTTGACCAACTTTAGGGGGCAAAATATTTTTCAAAAATAGACTTGAGGTCGGGTTATCATCAGTTGAGGGTGAGGGATGAGGATATTCCTAAGACGGCCTTTCGTACTCGATATGGGCATTACGAGTTTTTGGTGATGCCATTCGGGTTGACTAACGCTCCAGCGGTGTTTATGGATTTAATGAATGGGGTGTTCAGGGAGTACTTGGACCAATTTGTTATTGTCTTTATTGATGACATTTTGGTTTACTCCAAGTCTAAGGAAGAGCATGAGGAGCATCTTCGCACAGTGTTGGGGATTTTGCAGAAAGAGAAGTTGTATGCTAAATTCTCTAAATGCGAGTTTTGGTTGGAGCAGGTGTCATTTTTGGGTCACGTTGTTTCTGCTGAGGGCATTAATGTGGATCATGCGAAGGTTGAGGCTATCACTAAATGGTCGAGACCTACTACAGTGACAGAGATTAGAAGTTTCTTGGGTTTGGCAGGGTATTATAGGCGGTTTGTGGAAGGGTTTTCCTTGTTTGCCTTACCATTAACCGAGTTGATGAGAAAGGGCACGAAGTTTGTGTGGAATGAGGAGTGTCAGAAAAGTTTTGAGGAGTTGAAGAAACGGCTGGTGACAGCTCCTATACTTGCATTGCCGTCGGGGACGGGAGGTTACCAGATATATAGTGATGCTTCTAAGAAGGGCTTGGGGTGTGTTTTGATGCAACACGGTAAGGTGATTGCTTATGCTTCTAGGCAGCTTAAACCTTACGAGGTGAATTACCCCACACATGATTTGGAGTTGGCAGCGGTGATCTTTGCCTTAAAGATTTGGAGGCATTATTTGTATGGGGAGACTTGTGATATCTTCACTGATCACAAAAGTCTTAAATACATTTTCACTCAGAAGGAGCTCAATATGAGGCAAAGGCATTGGTTGGAGCTTCTAAAAGATTATGATGCTAGAATTCAGTATCACCCTGGGAAGGCAAATGTGGTTGAAGATGCTCTTAGCCGAAAGAGTTCAGGGAGTGTAGCAGCCCTTATTACACAACCTCAGCTTATTTCGGATATGGAGCGGATTGAGTTGGAGTTGTATGTACGAGGTTCAGATGGGCTTTTGGCAGGTATGAGAGTGGAGCCCTCTCTTATCTCGCGGGTCAAAGAAGCTCAAAAAGAAGATGGGGAGTTGTGGAGTATGGCGCAGAATTTAGAGGAGGGCAAGCATTTCGAATTTTGTATTGATGACCATGGTGTGATTTGGTTGGGTAAGCAGCTGTGTGTACCATCAAATCCAATCATTCGAGAGGCTGTGTTGGCTGAGGCTCATAGTTCGCCATTTTCAATTCATCCAGGTTCTACGAAGATGTATAGGGATTTGAAGAAGAATTTTTGGTGGAATGGGATGAAACGAGACGTGGCTGAATATGTTGGGAAGTGTCTCACTTGTCAACAAGTGAAGATAGAACATCAACGAGCTAGTGGGTTGTTGCAACAGTTAGACATTCCAGTGTGGAAGTGGGAGGATATCATGATGGATTTTGTGACTGGTTTGCCGAAGACTTTCAGGAAGAATGATGCCATATGGGTAGTGGTGGACCAGTTGACCAAATCGGTACACTTTTTGGCTATCCATGAGGGTTTACTCGGTGGATAGATTGGCACATATCTTTTTCGAGAGATTGTTAGACTTCATGGTACTCAAAGGTCTATTGTTTCAGATAGGGACCCACGGTTTACTTCAAGGTTTTGGAAAGGGTTTCAACGAGCTTGGGGTACTCGGCTCAACTTCAGACTTATTTTCATCCCAGAAAGCGATGGGCAATCCAAACGGACTATTCAGACATTAGAGGACATGTTGAGGTCTTGTGCACTTGAGTGGTCGGGTAATTGGGATGATTACTTGAGCCTAGTTGAGTTTGCTTACAACAACAGCTGGCATGCAAGTATTGGAATGGCTCCGTTTGAGGCATTATATGGTAGTAAATGTCGGACACCAACTTGTTGGGATGAGGTTAGCGAAAGGGCTATAGAAGGGCCTGAGTTAGTCCAAATCACTACGGAAAAGGTAGCGGTGCCTAAGGAGAAATTGAAGACGGCTCGATCACGACAGAAGTGTTATGCTGATAAGCATATGAGGACTTTAGAGTTTGAACCTGGTGAACATGTGTTTCTAAAAGTCTCTCCTTAGAAGGGCATTTGGTGATTTGGGTTGAAAGGAAAGCTTAGTCCACGTTATATCGGTCCATTTGAGATTTTGGAAAGGGTTGGTGAAGTTGCGTATCGGTTAGCTTTGCCTCCGCAGCTAGCTCACGTGCACAATGTGTTCCATGTGTCGGTGTTGAGGAGTTATCATTATCATCCGTTGCACGTGGTGCAATATCCGTTTGATAAGATTCGGGAGGATCTTACTTGTGAGGAGAAAGCTGAAGCGATTTTGGATCGTCAAGAAAGGATTATGAGGAGGAAGACAATTTCGTTTGTTAAGGTTTTGTGGAGAAATCATTCAGAGCGGGAGGCTACATGGGAAATGGAAGAGTCTATTCGAGCGGAGTATCCGCATCTCTTTGAAAATTAGGTGTGTTCCATTTTTTGATTCCGGGGACGGAATCCTTTTTAAGGGGTAGGTGATGTAATACTCGAAAAATAAATAAATTAATTAATGGCATTCAATTTCATTTTTTTAAATATTTTAATTGGGCTTTCTTATGTTTGGGTAAAACATTGTTTTAATTTATGTGGACTAAAAATAAGTCAGAGATTTCATTAAATTGGGCCTTAAAATTAGATTGTGTTTAATTTATATGTGGGTAATATCTAATCCTATTAAAATTTGAAAAAAAAATAATTAATAAAATCTATTAATAATAAAAAAAATTAAAAATTAAAAATTAAAACCCTATACGTTGTACGCTACATGATTTGTCTGATAAAAGAAAGAAGAGAGGAGCGGCGGCAACAGTGCTAGAAGGAAAAAGGGAGTTGTAAAGTTTTGTTTCAAAAGGTAAATTCACTACAAGAAATCACACATTTTATGACGAATTTTTTGCCACGCACAAAATTTTTTCATAATTTGTTAATTAATAATTAAGAAATTCATAATCGTCACTAAAACTTTTGTTTTTGTGACGACCTTTAATTTTGTTACTATTAATCATTTATATCGTCACTAATTTACACATTTGATGACAATTAAGAAAATTTTGTCACAAGTTATTTTGGAGGTAGAATTTCGCACCAAAATTTTGGAGGGAAACCTTTTAGTGACATTTTGTAATAATTGATGACAGTATTTATTGTCACCAAATATTTTTTTCGATGACAACATAATAGTTTGTCATTAATTATTTGTAAAATTTAGTGACAATGTGCTTTCGTCACTAATGTTCACATTTAGTGACGCCAAATACAAATTCATCACAATTTTATTTGGAGGCAAAATTATTTTTGTATGGAAATTTTTTAAAGACGAAAAAATAATAATTTATGATAATTTGTATTGTCATAAATACCAATTGTATATGACGAGATAATATTTTGTCACTAATTAGATAAGTGGATAAGTGACAAAAATGGTTCGTCATAAATTCTTATTTTTAGTGACAAAGTATGTAATATCATCACAATTTTATTTGGAGGTAAAATATTTTTGAAAATTTTGGAGGGAAATTTTTTAAAGACGAAAAAAATAATAATTTATGATAATTTGTATTATCATAAATACCAATTTTATATGACGAGATAATAGTGCGTCACTAATTAGTTGCGTGAATAAGTGACAAAAATGGTTCGTCATAAATTGTTATATTTAGTGACAAAGTACGTAATATCATCACAATTTGATTTGGAGGCAAAAAAAATTTAAGAACTTTTGGAGGTAAATTTTGTAAAGACGAAAAAATAATAATTTATGACCATTTTTATTGTCACAAATAAACTATAGGCCAAAAGACCGTCGCTATAGGCCAAAAGACCGTCACACATTTACTCAACAAACAAAAATACAATATAAAATAAAACATAAAAAATATTATATGCATAATTTAAAATCATTCACATTACAACATTACAATAATTAAGTTGGATAATTCATCCCCTAAAATATGATGATCATTTTTATACCAAAATCCTTACAAATACATTTGCAAAGGCATACTACCGTTATTTGTGGCTGGATAAGGATGCAATGAAACCCATGACCCTGAACTCTCACCAGGGTGATATAAGGGCACACTGCTTTACGGTGCCAACTCAGGGATCCAACCTGCGCAATGTAGGAACTAAGATCTCGTTGAGATCTAGTTTCTGTAAAAGGCAAGCTCATAGATGTTGCTGCGCATCTTGTGGATATTGAGACTGCATACATATTAAGTTACTGTTAGTGAAGTCACTACTACAAAACAGTAAATAGATAACGCGAAAAAAACATTATAATTTCAATCAGAAAAACGTCGTGGTTAAGGGTATCATCTATTTAACATCCTTACACAACATTTTTAAAATGTTGTAGTTAAGCACAATGCACAACGTTTTTTAGAGAAAAAAACGTTGTAGATATATTTTTCAAAAATTAGCAGATGCTTAAAAACGTTGTAGAATGTATGATTCCACAACGTTTTCTGGCTAAAAATATTATAGTTTAATATATCAGACAACGTTTAGACACATTTACACAACGTTTTTAAAATGTTGTAGATAAAAAAAAAAGCAAAAAAAATTGTGGTTCACCTACATTACCAATGCACCTGCAATATGCTAATGCCATGATATATAACTAAAAGGTCTAAAATCTCATTTAAATTTAAAGCCAAAATGTATCAACCATTCAAAATACATCCCAATAATACCATTCGTTTACAGTTTCAAATTACTACATCCACAAAATATATACCAAACTATCCATATATGCATCTTAAATTCACTTTTCAATATAAATATAAATGAATATGTTACATAGCACTGTAGAAACTAGAAATGAATCTGATCATGAAAAGAAACATTTATGTCAATGTAAAAACAAAAAAAAATAATCAAATGAATCCGTTTACTCATTTCAGTGACAAGAGAAAGGCGATCAAGTGCAGCTTCGTCAATTCCACCCATCTGAGAAGGATGAACACATATAGGCAGATAAGGAACTAGTCCAAAGAAATGGAGCCTTCAAAAGAAAAAAATCAAGGCCAAACATTATATTTTTTTCAAACCTGGTTGTAAATGAACATGCTGGATAAGAGGACATCTAAGGAAAATGTCTGTGTGCTGTAAGTTCCCTGTCAAAAAATCCAAGAGAACTGAAACACAATTATATAATACAATTCTTAAAAGAAAAAAGAAGCACCAATAAAGAAGTGGACTGGGTGAAACTGAAATGGACAAATTTGTCAAATTGACATAAAAGAAAAATGAAAATAATCAAGAAGGTTTTTAAGGATGAAGAAGAATATATTAATGACAAACTCAGCCACATACAAGGTAGAATGTCAACCCACAATCAGATTAATCTCATAAAGACAAGTCAAAAGCTAACCGTTTGATCATAAGCATCAATCCCTTCACTATCTAGCAGTAAGAGGTTGTATTCGGTGCCATCAAGAGCTGTCCTCCTAAGCGGAGTACTCCATAGTCAAAGACCTTTCGTACACAGCCGATGAGTTGATGCCACATGAATCCACTGCTCCTCACTAGAAGCTACAGCAAAGAAAATGAAGCAGCACATTAGTGAAAGATGCTGTGAAGACAACACCATAGAAGCAAAAAATGCTGAAAATTATGAACCAAGTATATGTACTGCTGTGATAGCATAATGTTGTACCTGCCGTTTTGAAGCTTAAGAAAATCAACTTTGTCGAGAGATGGTAATGTTGTAGCAGATGGCGCAACTGCAAGGAGAGTCCATCTAAGATTACAAATTTGCAGTAGAAAGAAATGATAAAACAGATTCTTTTAGGAAGCACAAGTTTTATGAGATCGTCATGATTTCTTACTCTTAGTCTGTAAAAGTTGCTGTTTTATATTGTTCATCTTTTTCCAGGGTAAGCAAAACAAGCTGCGGGAACCCCTCAAATATGCATTGGATGAACTAGCTAAGCTGAAAGACTCGACGTAAAAATCAATGGTAGGGTATATCATTGCCCGAGTTGTGATAGTTTCATCTTGCATTTGTATAATATTGCTACTAGTTTATGGTTTTGGAGTGAATTAGTTAACAAGCTGCTAGGCATGATTGATTGGATACACACTATGATGATTAATTAAGTGCGGCTTTTGCTTACCGATGAAGTGAACATTGGCACCAATCTTTGAAGGGAAAGTAATCAGCATTATCAGCTATCCTATTTATTTATGAATGATAGTTGTTTTGGTATCTAATAACCTTTAAGGTGGTGACATTCTGAACGCCGTAGATATTTTGCTATTTTTTGTGGGAGGGAGGGTTATAATATATATTAGGTAGTCTTTGAGCAGAAAAATGTGAAGCATATGCTTGCTTAGGTTCCGTTGCTATGGAAAAATAGAATTGACTGGGTATTCCTGCTTTGATGTTGAATGCCAAATGCCATTATAAAATTTGTTTTACACCTATTAGTTGTGGAAAGCAGCAGTAATCCAGGGCTCTTAATATATTGCTGCAGTAATCCAGGGCTCTTAAACTTGTGTATCCTAAAAATTAATATTTCGTAGATACTTGTGCAGAACCGTATGGAATTTTATGCAAAACAAAAACAACATAATGAGAAAGGAATAACAAAAAGGACCTCAGCAATGGCCTTTGGAGGGTAATCATTATTCATCTTTGGATCCACACATTGCTTTACTTTGTCTTCACTCAATCTTGGAGTTTCCTGCAAACCAAAATTACTTTACACGCGCACACATGCATGTATAAAGAGAGATGCTCAGAGGCTAAATTAGTAGGCAATATTTACCCAAGTAACAAGACTTTCCTGTCCTTTGGGCATTGTGTGATCCACTGGCTTCCTTCCTGTTAAAAGCTCAAGAAGAACCACTCCGAAACTATAAACATCACTTTTCTAAGTTATCTACCCTGTCATGGCATACCTAAACCAAAACCCACAAGGACATGTAAGCAAGATTTCACATGTATTCTCACTTATAACATGTAAGAGAATTGCCATGAGTCAATTTCTTATTTAACAAGTGGGAGCTTTATGTCTCGGCGTCTAGCCAGTTTGAATAATATAAATCAAGCTAAGTACCCGATTAATAACCCGAGTAACGAAACACACAAGCTGGGATCAACTACTAGTATAGTTTGTATGCAGCATAAAAGAACAAGTTTCATTTGTAAGCAATTATTATCTTAATCATTAATAAATAAATTAAAAAACAGGTCAAATAGTAAGTCTCATTTTAGAAATGAAGTTTTTTTCCCAATAGCTAATTTACTTGAGTTTGATGATTTTCATGTATATTGATGTATTTATGTCAATTTCAGCTCATTCTAAAAAACATTGTAGATTATCCAAAAAATCTGCTAACCACTCAGCCCTCATCTAAGATACTACATATAATCATAGATTACTGGCTCCACAAACAGAATTTAGAATTATAACTCATAGTTATTGTCAAAAATCTAACCCGTGATTTAGAAAATGAAAGCAAAAGTATCAGTCGAACCACATCTCAGAAAATATCTAACAATCAACTGTCAGTCTGGCACCCAAACCAGAACAACTCAATTTCAAAGCTAAAATACTACTTATCTGTAGTAAAGTATAAACCCATAATTTTCCATAAAGAAGCCATACTTAGAAAGAAGATATTGGAAAAAGATAAACGCAAGTCTTTTCTAAAAACATTTCAAAATTTAAAAGCATTCAAGGAAAAGAAAGAAAAAAGAAAATGAGTTCATTCAGCAGTCTAAAATTAATCATTTATTAAAAGGAAAGCACATCACCATCTTCTTTTGATTGCCCTTCAAAAACAAGCTTCGCATCTTCAGATTTGATGGAAGCAATGATATAATCCACAAACTCAAAATAATACTATAGACAATTTCCCCATTGAAATACAAAATAACTCAAAATAATACTATAGACAATTTCCCCATTGAAATACAACACAACTCAAAATAATATATGATATTATATTATATGAATACGCATGCTTGGAAGATATATTCATAGTAGAATATCAACATCGGCTTGTTGGAATATTTTATTCCTTATGTGGCATCTGCTATTTATGTAATTATTGGGCTTACATATTGTATTAATTTAATCACTTTATTTATGGGTTTGGTAATTAATTATGTGGCCCATAAATATTATTACTAATATTAATTTGGCATAATGGGCCCTAGGGTTTAATAATCTTGATGGACGATTTTGACCCTTAGCTATTCTATAAATAAAACAGTTAGGGTTTGGTCCCAATTGTCGTCTCAAGAATTTTATTTACACACCTATACATCCATCTTAAGATTGAGAGAGACAATTGAAGACTTCACCCTTAAGCGCAGCGGAAGCGTGATACATACGAGATGACTTCTCTCAATTCATGTAAGTACTTAACGTTATGATTAATTGTTTCTATTGATTCTATGCAATAACACGTTCCTGTATAATTTATTCAACATCTGGTATCAAAGCTATGGTTACGTTATCGTATAGAATAAATTAATTATATTTTTATAATATAAATTTTAATACCGTATAATTATTTAATTATGGTGTATAGCTAATTAATGGAGAAAGTTCTGTTTTGTGGCTATGATTATGAAAAACAAGAAAAAAAAGTAAGATGGTTATCATGCTTTTTATTATTATTATTGCACGCTTCTCGAGATATCAATTAGCATATACAAATTATGTAGTACGATAACATATATATAATACATATATGTCAGAACGGAAAAAAAAACCTTTTCAAAAATATTTTGACATGTGATATGTTATGTATTCTGTTTATTTATTTATTATTATTATCGTGTACCTTAGCCATATTTACCATAAATTTAATTATGTTGTTAAGTGTATTGTTGACGTAATTAGCATAAGCGAAAGTGAATTAGCAAATATGCTACTGAATTGATAAGTACTCTGTCTATGTTAATATATATACATATTGCAGCAGGTAATTGCAGGCCTTTATATGTGTTAACATAGAATTGCAGTATGTTTATATATATGTTAAATTTATTATTTATTATGTTTAGATAATATTATGATACTCTTATGCCCTTATGTTAAAATTAACGTGATTATTTTATAATCAATTCATGTTCATAATTATATATTTTAATTTTAATTTTAATTTTTTGAATATGATGTGATATATTATTAGGGCTTTTAAGTTGTTACATGTAAATTTTATATAATGTTAATTTTCAAACTTGATTCTTGATTAATATGTTTAAAGAAAATTGAGTTTGATAATAATAATTTACATGTATGCACGACTCTCTTCTATTGTTAAAATTAATAATCAACCCAACGGAGGGTTATTAATTGAAACAATTAAAGATTAAGAAAAGTCACATAATGTTACATTTAATAAATGAATATTTTAATTTTACCCAACGGAAAATTAGAATTAGAATTTTTTAAATGGAATTTTATTGCAGAAGTAACATGTTTATTTCGTTTTCTGCCCAACGGTGATGCGTGGATAAATGTGTTGTGCATTATTTTATGGGGATGTTATTAGTATATTATTAATTGGACCAACGAAAATTAAAATCTATTTTTTAGGTGTTGTAAATAGATTTTATATAACTAACTGCTTGCCCTACAGTTGGTTTTTATTATGATTAATTATTGTTTTACATTGTGGATTTCTTTTAGTTTTTTGTAAGCATGTTTATGAGCTTAATTATGTTTCGACATTGACTCCAACTAGTATTTCTGGGTATCTCTCTCTGGATTTAAAATCTTTAATGAAACTAATTTTACTGCTTGAAAAGTGTAAGTGAAAATTGTTCTCGGCACTATGATTTTGGACTATGCACTACGAGTGGATCATCCTGCTCCTTTACAACTACTAGCTTCAATTGAAGCAAAAGGTTATTTATGAAAAGTGGGAGCGATTCAACTGCATGTCCCTTATGATTATGAAAAATTCTATCACGACAGCCATTTGAGGAGTCATTCTTGACTTTGAGAATGTTAAAGAGTACTTAACTTCAGTCGAGTAACAATTTAAGGGTTCTTCTAAAACTCATGCAAGTACCCTTATTTTGAAAATGCTTATTAGTAGGTATGATGGGTTTAGTGGGGTGCGCGAGCACATTATGATGATGAACGACATGGCTTTTAAATTAAAGATGATGAAAAACTTAAGGTTAAAAAACCTAATGTTGCTCATTTTACTACCACTGGATCCTATAAGAAGAAGACTTATAAAAATGGCAAATGTTTTAAGAATAAGGATAAACCAATTTCTACCAAAACAAATAAGGCAAATTATTCAGGTAACAATTCTGAGACATGTCGTAAATGTCACTTCTGTAAGAAGTAATGACATATTCAGAAAGAATGCCCTAAATTAAGAGAATGACTTGAAAGAAAGGTATATCGTCCTTCAATTATGTAACTTATGAATCCTTTCTAATTGATGTTCCTTCTAATACATGGTGGCTTGACACTGGTGCTATGATTCACATTACTAATTCATTGCAGGGATTCCTTTCAAAGAAGACACTCCAAAAGGGGGAAAGAACCATTAAAGTTGGCAATGGAGAGTCTATACAAGTTGAAGCTGTAGGAACTCTTCCTTTAGTTTTGGAGAGTGGTTTCACCTTGTATTTATATGATACTCTTTATGTTCCCAGTATGACACGGAATTTAATTTCTGTATCTAAACTTGACGTTGATTGATTTTCGTTTAAGTTTGGGAATAATAAAATAATTATTTATCATTACTCTCATGTTATTGGTTCTGGGTCTTTAGAGGGAAACCTTTATAAGATAAATTTGGATAATGTCTTTGCTGAATCCTTATTAACAATGAATGTGACAGAAAATACCTCTAAAAGTGGAACTAAGAGAAAACTAGATAATGAGAATTCTTCAAAATTGTGGCATAAACGCTTAGGCCATATTTCAAAAGACAGAATGCAACGTCTTGTAAAGGATGGAATTCTTCATTCACTAGATTTTTCTGATCTTGACCATTGTATTGAATGTATAAAAGGAAAATTTGTGAAAGGTAATAAGAAAGGAGCAACAAGAAGTAGCGAACTTCTTGAAGTGATTCACACTGATATATGTGGACCATTTTCTCGAAGAATTGGTGGACACAAATCTTTCATTACGTTCATTGATGACTATTCTCATTATACTTATGGCTACCTGATTAATGAAAAATCTGAATCACTAAATATGTTTAAAGTTTTCAAAGCTGAATCAGATAAAGGAGGAGAGTATTATGGTAAACACTCCGATACAGGTCATAGACCTGGCCCATTTGCCTTATTTTGTCATGAAAATGGAATCGTCACTCAGTATACAATGCCTGGTACACCGCAGCAGAATGGTGTAGTTGAGACCCTTATGGATATGGAACGTAGTATGTTATGCAATTCTAGCTTACCTGTATTTTTGTGGACTGAGGAATTAAAGACAGCTGTTCATATTTTAAACCGGGTTCCTAGCAAATCTGTCACTAACACTCCTTATGAAATTTGGACAGGTAGGAAACCTAGTTCAAAATACTTACGGGTGTGGGGTTGTTCAGCCGAGGCTAAGATTTTTAATCCACAAATAAAGAAACTTGACTCTAAAACCATTAGTTGTCATTTCATTGGATATCCTGAGAGATCTAAGGTTTTCAATTTTACTGCCCCTCTCATACCACTAGAATTATTGAGACTAGGCATGCAGAGTTTTTAGAGAATGGTAATTTAAGTGGGAGTGGTGAGCCTAGAAAAAATAATCTTGAAGAAAACAGGTTTTATGTTTCTAATCCTGTAATTCAAGAGGGTGAGGCACAACCTCCTATTGAGGCGAATGATGCCCCTGAGATAGCTGAGCCACCACCTAATGTTGAACCTCACATTATTGAAAATCATATTCCTGAAATTGTGCAACCTTTACGAAGGTCCGAAAGACCTAGAAAGCCTACTAATTTTGATGATTTTATAACTTATCTTAATGAGATTGACTATGATTCAAGTAAGATTAATGATCCTATCTCCTATAAAGAAGTTATTACGAGTGCTCAATCAACTCAACGGCTTGAAGCCATGAATGATGAGTTGAAATCAATGGAGCTTAATAACGTTTGGGATCTTGAGGAATTACCAAAAGGTTTTAAACCTGTTGGTTGTAAGTGGGTCTATAAGACCAAATTAGATCCTAAAGGGAACGTTGAAAGGTATAAAGCTCGATTAGTTGCTAAAGGTTTCACTCAAAAGGAAGGTGTGAATTATAATGAAACTTTCTCTCCAGTATCCAGGAAAGATTTATTTAGAATAGTCATGGCTTTAGTAGCTCATTATGATTTAGAGTTACATCAGATGGATGTTAAAACTGCATTCCTTAATGGTAACTTGCATGAGAATGTCTATATGGCACAACCAGAAGGTTTTTTGGTTAAAGACAAGGAACATATGGTATGTAGACTTAAGAAGTCCATATATGGGTTAAAACAGGCTTCTCGACAATGGTATCTTAAGTTTCATGAGGTAATGAGTAATTTTGATTTTAAGAAAAATATAGTGGATCAATGCATATACTTGAAGGTCAGTGGGAGTAAATTTGTTATTCTTGTTTTGTATGTTGATGATATACTACTTACAAGTAATAATTTAGACATGTTGCATGAGACCAAACGTTTTCTTTCTGGAAATTTTGATATGAAGGATCTCGGTGAAGCCTCTTATGTTATAGGTATTGAAATTCATCTAGATAGGTCTCGTGGGATATTAGGATTGTCCCAAAGAGCTTATATTGACAAAGTTCTTAACAAATACAACACGCAAAATTGCTCCCCAACTGTCGCACCTATTGTTAAGGGTGACAAATTTGGCTCATATTAATGCCCTAAGAATCAAATTGAACGTGATCAAATGAATCTTATTCCCTATGCTTCGTGGTTGGGGAGTCTTATATGCGCTCAAGTTTATACAACGTCCGGATATAAGCGTATGTAATCTGGCATGCTTGGGACGTTATCGATTCAATCAAGTTTAGATCACTGAAAAGAAGCCAAAAAAAGGTTTTACGCTTACTTACGTGGTACTAAGGATTTTATGCTTACATTCAGAAAAACAGATAACCTTGAAGTTGTTGGTTATTCTGATTCTGATTTTGCTAAGTGTAAAGACGAAAAGAAATCTACATCAGGGTACATTTTTATGATTTCAGGAGGCCCTATTTCGTGGAGAAGTCATAAGAAGGAGTTAACTACCACTTCCACGATGATGGCAGAATATGTGGCTTGTTATCATGCTACTTGTCACGCCGTATTGCTGAGGAATCTTATTTCAGGACTTAAGGTTGTAGATTCCATTTCAAGGCCATTGAAAGTATTTTGTGATAATAATTCTGCTATTAGTTTTTCCAATAGCACTAGTTCGAGTGGTGCTGGACTATACCTCGACACTAAGTACTTATTTGTCAAGGAAAGAGTTGAAGATCAAATCGTTGTCATTAAGTATATTAGTACGCATGATATGTTAGCGGATCCACTTACGAAAGGCTTACCACCCAAGCTCTTTTTAGAGCATGTTGCCGGCATGGGTTTAACTAGTAGTCTTAATTAGTGAGTTATTTTGATGTAAGACAATGATTTTTTGAGCTCGTTGTTTTGAACTTCATTTTATGTTTATGATTTGCTATTCTCATTATTGTGCACACTTGAGAACTTGTGAGCAAACGGTACGGTTATGTTTTGGACCATATGAATGAGTTTAATCTATTACCATTTATGTAAACTCTATTCATACTTGTTATGCTTAATGTTAATCTTTGTTTTAATAAAAGTACTAATTGTGTAACTAATGGGGATCTTGTGTTAATAGTGACACAAAGATTGTATTAATTCGCATTGGTATTTTTATTTGAACAAGATGTAGATATTAAATTAATACTTGGCCAAATTAATGATTGTAAGTGTTATGTTTTGTATATAAATAGTATTTCGGCCAAGTGGGAGAATGTTGGAATATTTTATTCCTTATGTGGCCTCTGCTATTTATGTTATTATTGGGCTTACATATTGTATTAATTTAATCACTTTATTTATGGGTTTGGTAATTAATTATGTGGCCCATAAATATTATTACTAATATTAATTTGGCATAATGGGCCCTAGGGTTTCATAATCTTGATGGACAATTTTGACCCTTAGCTATTCTATAAATAAAACAGTTAGGGTTTGGTCACAACAATAAATGCCAAGAATTTTATTTACACACCTATACATCAATCTTAAGATTGAGAGAGACAATTGAAGACTTCACCCTTAAGCGCAGCGGAAGCGTGATACATACGAGATGACTTCTCTCAATTCATGTAAGTACTTAACGTTATGATTAATTGTTTCTATTGATTCTATGCAATAACACGTTCCTGTATAATTTATTCAACACGGCTAACTAGCATCCCTCATATAATTCGCATCTACCAAAGTCACCAAACATACACCAAAAATCTGCTGAAATTTAATCATATTACTTACCTAAACGGTGGTTCCAAATTGCGATTGCTTCGGTAGCTCGATTGGCAATACTAGACAATTTTCGAATTGCTATTGCTCCGAATTGCTCTCTCTGTGCAACGTCCCAACAATCAAAAGCCCCTTCATTGTTTCTTCTATCTTGCTCCAGTAGCTCGATTGGCAATACTAGACAATTTCCGAATTACGATTACTTCAAATTGCTCTCTCACTCTCTCTGTATCTGTAACTAAAATTGGGGATAAATATATGGGGATTTGACTTGAATTAGAGACAGAAATTGGGGATTCAAGTTTTAGGGATTGGGTTTGAAACATACAACTGAGGTGTAGCCCGTGATGCGGCGGTGGCATATTATTCTGACTGTCAACAATTGTGGGGATGGTTTTCAGATATTCAAACAGCGGGGAACTGAAAAACTAGCAAGAAAAAAATAGAGAGGGAAATATAATTGAAGTGAAAATTATAGGGAAAAAAAGGAATAATAGTGTCTCGAGTAAATATAATTGAAGGAAAATTTAACAATATACACTTCTTGTCTTTAAGAATATTAGAGATGGAAATTATCATTTTTTTTTTCTTTTGACTTGTTTAATACCCAATATTGATTTATAAAAAATACAGAGCAACAATGTTTTTAATGTATTAGATAATTATTATTATTATTATTATTATTATTAGATAATTAGTATGATTTAGATAATTAAAAAATCATGAAATACTAATTTATTTAGCACTGGTGCATTTTCATGTTCTAATTCAGAGATGCGAAATAATTATTAAACACATGTCAAGTAAGAGTTGTTTTTCACTATTAAGGTGTTTGACAATCACTTATTTTTTGACTTGTAAGTTGAGTTTCAAGTCAAAAAAAAAAGTAATCATTTGTGACTTATAAGTCATTTTAAATAATCTAGTTTGACTAAATGTAATGTCTATTTTGTTCATATTTTATTGTCCCTCTTTTTATTAATGTCATTTTTAGTAATCTTTACATTTGATTTTAACTTATAAGTCATTATGAGTCAAACACTTTCTTTTTACTTATAAGTCAAATTGACGTCGAACGTTTTTACTTACAAATCACAATTTAAAACAAATTATAAGTTAACCTATATTTGAACTTATAAGTTATTTTAAAATAAGTCATTCACAAATAGGCTCTTGGTGAGTGTGTGCCCGATGGTAGATCGATTATGAAATTCAAATGGAATTCATTTTGAAAATCTCATGATTAGTCATGGTAATTATTTTATAATATTGGAAATTAAGGATGTTTGGTGTTGGAATTCAATACTAATTCTATTTGTTGGTCTCTACCTCTAAGAATTAATTTTGAAGAGGACAAATAGGTTATTAAGAAAATAAAAATAGAAAAATGTAGTATCATCTCTATAGGATTTTTTTATAAATATATATTTTAAAATTATTTATTTTCTTATTTTGATCAATTCTTTTTAAACTATTGAAGTAGTGTCTTTCCATTAATTATTCACTGCCGCTAGTCTCTAGCGATAAGCGTACATGTTATTTAGATGAGATGATTTGCAACTTTGTTTTAAGTGTTTAACGAGTAACGATGCCGTCTTAGCTTAAGTGCAACAACAGTGTGTTCTTCTATGAGTTGGCAATTAAAAATTAGTTTTTTAAAAAAATTCTACTATTGGATTAATTGGTTAATCAAGTAGTAGAATTTTCCAATCCAAAACTGAATCTGAAAACCAGAAATAAAATTCGGTTATAATCAAAATTATCCAAATAATTGAAATATTTTTTTGACATTATTATTATTTTAACATATAATTTACTAGTTTGGTAGAGCCCCAAGTATTTTCTTGCATGTACACGTGAATAATTGAACAATTTTTTTTATTTCTTTGTCGTGAAAGTCAATTAATTTGGATGAAATTTGTGGCGATTTGTTAGAGCTATATTTAAACTAATTTGCTTTAAATATATATAATCTTTTATTATTTTTTATTTTTCGATCTAGTTAGATTGGGTTGTAGGCATATTGGGTATTTAAACATGTCATATTAGAAGATGAATACTTCACTGATTAAAAGTCTAAGATTGCAAATATAATTTTTTTATTGTATAATAATTTGTAGAAATAATTTTAAATATACAATTTTTATAATAATGTATATTATGAATTGAAATATTTTTAAAAAAATATTAATTTTTTACATAATAATGTATATACATTAGTTTACTAGAAATATTTTTAAATAACAAAGGTATATAATTTTTTTATAAAATGATATATTGTATGATATAATAAGTTATATATATATATATATATATATATATATATATATATATGTGTGTGTGTGTGTGTGTTTGTGTGTTATATTAATTAAACTATATATAAACTAAATGCGTTCTATGTGGAATTATTCTATTTTTAATAATAAATGTGTATGTACAATTAATAAATTAAAATATAATAAGAAGATGGTAAATTATTATGCGATGATCAAATTTTACACAGAAAAACAAATGAATATACATTGTAGAGGTAGTGTTGAGAGTTTACCGGTTTGTGCATTATATCTTCTGCTTTGTTTCAAGGTATTTATTGTAACAATTGTTTCATGCCTTTGAGTAATTTCTTTGTTTTTTTCCAGGTATACTTACTTCATAAATTAAGAATTTCAAACTTATTCTAAAGTCTAAAATCTAAAGATACAAAGCAAGAAAGAAAAAACAAAAAATGTATATTAATTTGTTTTGTATATTAAAAAATGTATATTAGCTTGAAAATATTTTTCATTTTATAACTAATTTAATATAATTTATTTAATTCACAAAAGTAATAATTTTTTATTTTAAAATCAAAGATATAATTAGACTTTTAAATTTGACGTTTTAAATTAATGTGAAATATTTAATAGCATGTAAATGTTTTGATAATTTGAAAATCTTGAGCAATGAGCAAGCATAACCATGATAGTTTTTTTGGCGTACTCTAAAAATGAATAATCTGTAAACTTGACCAAAAGTGCTTCAAGTATCATATTCATGTTTCTACTAAAAACAAAAGTTTCTTTTTTCTGTTGGGCTATTATTGGATATTTTTATCCTGGTAAATTCATCGTCAACAAACATCAAGAGTAGCATTAACATTAACCTTCTGGTGAACGCAGGACATAC
The DNA here is from genome assembly GCA_020205615.1 of Panax quinquefolius. Lineage (NCBI taxonomy): Eukaryota > Viridiplantae > Streptophyta > Magnoliopsida > Apiales > Araliaceae > Panax > Panax quinquefolius. Next base: position 71,839,368 of record CM035170.1, on the reverse strand, counting down.
CAGTTTTTGTCAAATTATGTTATAAACAATTAGTTCATAATTTCAATGTCGAGATGAAATATGTAACTTTTAAGAGATTAACAAATTTTGAAGTGCAACAAAAAGACTACCAGTCTTTGGTGTCAGCCGTCAAGTTGTTTTCGCACTCAAACTATGGAGTTTTCTTTTTTTTTTTGTATCAGTATTTTTTAAAATATATATATTCTCGAATTCTCATCCTTTCATAAATGTGTTAAGAAGACGTCTCCAGAATTTGGTATTAAATATCTTATAATAGGAGGATCACCAATTGAATCATCCATATGCCATATTAAGTATAAAGGTAACTATTACATAAATTTTAAAAAAGGTCTTTAGAGTGATGATTTTTTGTTTGCAATTTGAGGAGTAAAATAGTTTATATTGATCAGCGATTTATGTAAATAGGTATTACATAAATTAGTCATCTAAAATCAAAATAAGAAGTATAACAGATGCAAACTGGCATATATTTCAAATCTTATACTACAAACTTGATTCATTAGTATTATACTATTATGTACATATTTGAGCAGAAGCTTATTGTCTATGACATTTGGGAAAAAGTTGTAGTATAATAATGAATTATCCACCATCACCAACCATAATTTATTGCAAGTATTTTGCTCCTTTTTTTCCCACACAAATTTACAAACCCCATCATAACTTCTGCTTTGGCAGTTGTTCCCCACCCTTTTGAGATAACAATTAGCAAGAAGTCGCCTTTAAAGAAAAACAAAAAGCTATGCACATACTCATACCAAACAAATGTTCCATGATACATGACCCTGATGCCACACAAGCACAATAGTTTCAGTCCATGAAAGCAATTGACACAGCTTTCTGATTTCATTTAATATGTCTAGATTCATTGATGCAACCACTTACTGTTTGCTCTGAAACCAACCCATTAAGGTTACCCAGAATAAGGTACATCCATTGCTGAGTTGCTAAAACTAAACCGATGATTTGAAGAAACATGTCATTAAACTTGAGTTAAAAGGCAACAGTTCAGTCATGCATTGAGAAAATATAGTTTCTAAAGTGGCAAAAGTAAGACGGGGCAGGGAATGAACTCAGCTAGCAAGTTTGCATCCACATGCTTGGAATGGATGGCTTCCATGCTCATAACCACCAAATCCAAAGTCAGTTCGTCAGAAATCTCGCCTATGATAGATGTTGGCTTCCTGGAATCCAACTGTTGTTTCCACCCAAAAAATAAATTAAAAAAATTATATTATAAAAAAAATGTCGATAAGAAATTGTGTTATAGCATAAAGTAGTGGTTTTAGTAGATAATAATTAAATTACAAAGAATAATATCAAAACAATTGATATAATTAAATTACAAAGGATAATATCAAAACAGTTGATAAAATTAAATTACAAAGGATAAACTGTCAACCATGCTTTGAGCTCATAATTGGATCTAAACCCTTAAAAAATTCCTCTGGTCACCAAGATACCACTTAAGACTTAGTCAAACAGGAACAATGTTATAACATATCTATGCATGAAAAGCTAATGCCACCCTGAACTTATTAAATTTGGGATATCTAAGAGGGTAGGCTAATTGGCTGGCATTGCCTGGTTTGTTTAGGAGCATGGCATGATCGAGTATGAGGGATTGAAGGGAGGTAGTAGGCAGTTTATGAACGAAAAGGATTCATGAATGATTATCCTGCTAAATGTAAAAGAAATCAGAATATTCCAAACATAAAAGAACTGTTGGGCCACCAGTTGCAATGAAATTTAGTTTATATCTGAAAGGAAGGAAATCAAGCATAGATTACCCAGCTAAACAGAGTATCATCAGGCCTTATAGTCTCTTTGTGCTGCGAAATCTCTAAACCCCTAGGAAACATTTTGTCATGACATTTCTAGAGACACAACCCCCACACAGTAAATTTCCAGTAGGCACTGGCAGTAAGTATTTTATATCATCACTGCACCAAAACAATCAGTATAAACCCTGAGAACTTATTTATTTCAGTAGAGCATAAGTAGGACTAACTAATCTAATACTCAATTTAAATTCATTAATTATTGTTTTTTAGATGAGTAACAATACCTTGAAATCATTTATAGTTAATTTTATATCCCTCATCGTACCAAAATAATCAATATAATCCCTTAGCACTTGTTTATCGGCGCATCAGTAGGACTAACTAAGCAAATACTCAATTAGTTATACTCTTATTTTCTTTTTCAGATGAGTAATTGTATCTTTAACCACTTGGGTAGAGCCCGCTACCATGTATACATTCAGAGTCAAAGGAATTCCTACACGGATCTTTTGCTGTTTTTTTTCTCATACATTTACTGGGGCAGCAATCAAAACTACCATAGGGTATAAGGTTGAAATAAAATTCTGATACAAGGTATCTTCTAGAAAGGTACAACTTAAGCCTATGTTAAAAAAATGTTATTTTTTCCCTAATGAGGGGACTTTATACCCCTTGACACAAATAAATAAGGAACAAACGAAGCTCGCTTGCTAAGTGCTATGATTTCATATCAATTGCGAAAATTTAATATTTACCTTACTACTCTATGTGAATCCATTTGCTGAGGTGCACAGCTTTGAAGGTACTTGACCACTTAATATGATAATATTAGAACAATGCCTGATAGTGCCTTGGGCAACTCCTTCCATGGAGATTCAAGTAACAAATGTCACCATGTAGCAAGGACTTCCTACAATTTCATTAAATCTCTCACCTGTAAAGATTAAAAGATTTTCAGCTAGTGTAACTGAAGAGGTCACTGTTGATCATGTCCCTAAAATAATTATTTCAATGCTATAGCCATCTAAAGCTTACCAGGTTTAAAGAATACTGACAATCCAAAATCAATAGTTTTCAAGGATGTTGTTTCCTTCTTGTTTGCAAACAAAAAGTTCTCAGGTTTAAGATCCCTATGCATAACCCCATGCTTGTGGCAAATCTGCAATATAAAAAAGGCAATAATTTATTTAGAATTTCTTAAATCTATAATTTGAGTATAAATATGAGAAGCACAATAACAAAATTATGGCAGACTTGAACATTACAAATAATACAAGTTGCACAGTTTGGCTCCTTATGCGTTACTTGGGACCAAAAATATGATAAAAAGAATAACCATCTTCACTGATAAAGTGCCTTGTAAACAGACTACCGTAACCAATAATAATATGCAATTAAGAAAAGGATACGAAATATTCTAAAACCTAGAGGCCTCCAAAAATCCTTTGGAAAGAAGATTTTAAAGAGAGAATATTAAAAAAACAAACACAAATGGAAAGCAAAAGATTTTAATTCACAAGACTCAAATTTTGACAGGTCCAACAACTAACTGGAGATAAGTCACCTAATATAAGATAGCTTTATTAACCAAGATTTATTATCAAGAAATGTTTTCTCAAAACTCTTCAAAAGAGTAAAGGGAACCAGAGTTTCAAGGGAGTAAGCTAAGTCGACTTGTTGAAGTCCTTGCCACACATGCCTAAAAGTAGGGAAGGTAGTTTGAGATGGAGGGAGTATTTGTTGAAGTTTAAATGAAAGAATTACTTATTTCTTTGCCATCAATATTTATCATAACAACACCATCAACAACAGGAGACTTCCTTGCCTCGACATGTGCATATTCAGGGGACCAACAGTATAAACCTACAATAACATGACAGGAAGTTCATACAGCTCTTCCTGAAAGTCAAATGTAAAAAAATGTCTTGTAAAATAGGTGAATCTTTACCGGGGAAAAGATATCAGATGCCCATTTATAAAAATACAAAAGACCAGAGCAGATATAAGAAACAGAAGCAACAAAAGCTTTATGATTGATGCCACTTGTTTTATTATTGTCAATACATTGACATTCTCTGAACATGATACCAAAAGCACCCATCACTGAAGACCACGAAATTGACCCCATCTCAAAGAAGATGAGAAGCTGAGAGGACATTCATGAATTTTTCTATTCTCTTATGCATTTACGGACAAGGAGTAAAATCATACCTAATTAGTTAGTTTGTACTTCAAATTTGCACAATTAAAACAATCTCAAAACTCTTGTCAAAACATGAATTTATATTTATACACTACTATACTCACTAACAAAATGAAAATTTTATTCAAAAAAATTATAAATTTGGTAAGCTATAAGCAGATCAAAGCACAACTACATCATCAATATCCAAGAAAGACAAAATAAATTCACCTGAATAATTTCGACAATTGTGCGGCGTCACGGCAGTAAGCACCTTTTCAAAGATATCGGTGAAAGTAGTATGCATTGTATGGCCAATCGTGTTTGATGATAAAGCATATACTTTGTAACAATCTTATTCATTTATTAATAAAAAGTATTAATTTATTAAAGGCTTTTAATTATCTACATGATGTTGTTTTATAATATGTGATAAACCCATAGTTTTAAGCAATGCTTTTAGAATAATGATGATGATCATTCTAATGAGATCTAAATTCTTAGAAAGCTTTAAACTAAAATAGTTCCCAATCGTTGGATTACTAAATTGGGATTAGTGAATCCGAATAGATTGGTACATATGTTGCTTGCTCATTGGATGAGGATAATTGATCTCATGATCATTTGTGTGGAGACATTAAAGCAAATATGTAGGTGCTTATTGGAGAATAAGTTCACTGAACGTGGCTCGCTAAGGAATACCTAATGGAGTTTTACTTGCTGTCGTCGATAGGAATTCATGTAGTGATAGTAGACAAGTAATCCTTGGACTTGAGATCATCATAGTATCTTGTGTATGATGAGTTATACTTTGACTTATTCCTTAAGACCCTTAGGGTATATCAAAGGGCATGCTTGGGTATAACAAGTTGTACATGGAGATAATATATGATCGATAAAGAATCTACCACTTCAATAAAAGAAGAGAAATGTCTATGTGATTCGATAAATGACAACCCAGTAGTCCTTGGTTAAGCGTAGAATGAAATTAGAAAGGAGTTTCTAATTTGCATTATTTGGAGTCATGCATTTAAGGATCGAAATACATATAATTAAATAAAATAAGACTTGTGATAATTCCATATCTTATATTTAATTGGGACATTGTATGGTGGAAGGATTGAATTGTATACAGTAACTATTTACTCAAAGGTTCTTTTATGATTAATGTTGAAATCTATATTATCCGGAAAGTCGTTGATCGCTGTAGGGAGGCTTATCCTATTGTAGAATAAATATTATTTATTTAAATAAATTAATTATTTAATTTATTTATTTAAATAAGATTAGAATTGTTCTAATTGATTTATTCATAATGGGTTTAATATGGAGAACCTAAAGGGTCACACCATAAAAGGAAGAATAATTATTTAAGAAGTTAATGGCATAATCGTAATAATAATATGTATATATATTTAATCTATGGTGATAGAATAAATTAAATAGCTTAATTTTTATTATTTAATATTTTAGAAATATTAAATATAAATTAATAAGAGGAGTCTTATTAATATTATTACAATTATTATTATTATTTTAATTTCTAAAAGAGTTTAGGAATTAATTTAATATAAGTATTCTCATTTATTCCTAATTGGATTAGGAAGGAAAATTAGTTAAAGGAGTTTAATTAATTATCCCTAATAAGATTAGGAGCCCCTTTAATTAAAAGGGTTTAATTAAATAATACCTTATTTTAATAGGGTTACTTGATATCTTTATAAGAAGAGTCTTATATCGGATATCAAGACTACGTTATAATTTCAATTGTTGGAGAAGACGCTCCTTTCTATAGAGATAGAAAACTAGGGTTTAGCTAACTTAGATCTTCTTGAATCCTTCTTCTTCCTTGGTGGATCATCTCTGAGGCCAAACACTTGGGTGGCTAACGTTGATCAAAGGAAGGAACAAACCCGGTGGATTCAAGTCGACGCGAAAAGGATTGGAGGTGAACTTGTATGCACGAGGAAGTTTCGGATCTTCAATGGTATGTTTCTTATTCATCTTTTTCGTTTAATTAATAATTGTGCATAAAGGTGATCCGGGTATATGGTTTGTAAAAATTTTAAACTCTGATTTTTACACGTTTCCGCTTATTTATGCAATTTAATTGCGTTCTTGAATATTACAAACCTAACAATGACCTCTAGCAACAATCCGATCAAACAACTCCCCACATCATGATACAATAAATCTATTAGGTCTATCTCTTCTTCGCCGTGGTGTGCTCTGGTTCTTATTCGCGTGGTAGTCCGCTTCTTATTATGGTGCATCTCTTCGATTATTTTTTGGCGTATGCTTCTTTTTGCCATGGTGTGCTTACAGATTGAATGGTCAGCGTGGTCTGCTTCTTCTTTGCGTCCGATACATGATGTTTATCCTTTGGGACTTAGCCTTCTTCTCTGTTTGAAAGAGTTTGACAGAATACGGAATGATACCAGATTTGGGCGAATTTTGAAAATGAATTTAGGCGAATTTGTGAAATGAATCTCATATGTTATCCGGAGTGAGATATATATTATCGAGAGAGAGAGAGAGAATTTTTGAGATGTGGAATTTGAACCAACACGGAATGAATGTATGATTACAGATTTAGCGGATTAGGGGATTGTATTTAGGATTTTTAAAATCTTAGTTGTTATTTTAGATCGCGCGTGTTTGTTAAGGGTATTTTTGTCAAGGTCAATATGGAGCATTAAATAGGATGGACAGGTGTTTAATTTGTAGAATGACACATGTCAAAATAATGTGTCATATATTGTGATTTAGTATATATAGATAATATAGTACAAAGATAATATTTGGTAAAATGATTAATTATATAAATAAACAAAAAATTAGTTTTAAAATATTGTCTTAATTTTTAGAATTAAAATTTTATATTACTTATATTTAAAATAAATATGAGCCTTTGAGGTAAAAACACAAATTGATTCAATGGATGAAAAGTAAGTTGATGACAACTATCCTTCACCATCCTCGAGGACCAATAAGAAGCAAGTACTATCATAGTCTTCAGATCAAAAAGTTGATCAACCTTAACAAAGGCCTAACTTTCTTTCCAATTAGTCACGGTGTTGAAGGAAAGTGAGAGAATTGAAAATGCTAGCCAACCCTTTTTTCTAAAATATTGAAAAGAAATTGGCAATCTTCACATCTCTCCGTCTCGCAATATAAAAGAGCTACGAGTTTTCTTCTGTCAAACCTCACTTGCTAGTTCATCAACTAGGTCTTTTCTCTCTCATCTCTGTACTTGGATTCCCTCCGTCGTTTTCTTTTATTATAGTTTTTTTGATCAGTTGTATTGATTGATAGATCGTTTGTTGAGAAGAATTACAAGGATCTAAAGAAATTGAACCCTAGATTCCCTATATTGATCCGTGAGTGCAACGGTACTAAGCCTCAACTATGGGCAAGATACGGTAAGAAAAACCCTAATTCTCTCTACTTCTACATGAGTATTATCATATTTACCTTCTTCATTTTGCTCCTTTTAATTTATCAATGATTGTTTGGTTTTGACTCAATTAGGTTATGGAGTTGATTTATCATTCCCCTTTTTGAATTAAGCTAAGATGATGATGTCTCAGTTAATTTTATTTTTTGGTGAAAAACAAAGAAATAATAGAAATGGATATATGTATAGCATCATATGGATATCAATAAATCAGAGAATCAGTGAGAAGTTATTTTCACTAGATTTAGCAACCACAAAAACAAAACACACTTTAGTAGAGTACTCTGTTAAACCAAACTTTATTTCTGATTGCCTAAGATATATGATCTGTTGCGAGGAATTCTCGAAAAAATAGGATTCACAACGACAACCCATCTCATTTCATATCTTTCTCATTCAAAAAATATCTGAGATTGTATTGATTCTGTTATTTCAAAAAAAATTGAATGTTGTATGGACTATCTATTGCAGCAAAGAGAGAGAAGTTCTAATCAATTTAAATTTTAACTTCTGAATTGGTGCACAATTTTTGTGGGAACGATCTGTAATATGGTTAGGATGTTGTCCTATGACTACTGTCAATTGTGTCGAGCTACATGTAATCTTTTCCAAGATATTACCTGATTGCTCAACAGAGCATTTAGGATTAATTTTGTTCCTCTAGATTTAAGCCTGCCTCAATTAGATTTCTCTAGAAAAAGCAATATTTTCAAGTGTTACTCTTATAACAGTCGTATGCTAGGTGGTTTATCAGGTAACTAAACATATATGGATAGGCATGGATTTGC